>OMLF01017277.1:22059-35368 GCA_900302615.1 Holocentrus rufus | reverse complement strand
CTCGGCCTCTGAGCTCAGAGGCAAGCTGGAGTGAAGCCTTGTCTGGAGAGGCACAAGATGAAAAGTGAATAATTTTCATAGATACAGGATAGATATTATATCAATCACATATACAGTGAACAAAATATTAAAATAGCATGGTCATTGTCATTTCACATCCAACGTAATGAGACGTAAAGAGAGAAAACAGCAAGTTTTGTCACTGTTTACAAATGTTTACAGAGCTCATTCTACACAGGGTTTATTCTAATGTAAATCCATCCTCTATGTTTTGTGGATGTTTTATTTTGTTTGCAGTACCATGCGGGCCAGCCTCTCTCTGAGACGAGTGTTTGCTTCCTGAAGCTCCTGGTTGGTCCCATCTACAACAGTCTTTGCTGAGGATCCAGCTAATGACTGGAGAGAGAGAGAGAGAGAGAGGAGAAGACATTAAAAAAAGATCTTTAAGCCTGGAGGCAGCTGAGACACTGCGCTGAAGGGAGCGCAACTTGTTTCTGATGTTTTACAAACCAACTTGTTTCTGATGTTTTACAAACCAAGTGTACGTTCATATAGTGATTTTATTTATAGATTCCAGATGATGCTTCACCTCCTTCGCCTTCTCCAGCTCTGCCTTGTCTTTCTGCGCCTGCTCCCTCAACCTGTCGATCTCAGACGCCAGCTCGGCCTCCCTCCGCTCGCCGGCTCTCTTCAGGGCCTGAAGCTCCCTGCTCTTCTCCTCCAGCTCGGCCTTTTGTTTGTCCAGGTCTGCGTGAGCCCGCTTCAGATCGCCATGGCAACGCTGAAGGTCCTTGGGATAAGTAATCAAAGATGAATTATGCGTGTGAGGAGAGGAATGTGCCAGGGCGCATAACAATGTGTCAGTATGAGTACTGTGTGTGTGTGTGTCTGTGTGTGTGTGTGTGTGTGGGGTAAGAAAAATGAATGAAATTGTGTGTGTGAGAGAGAACTGAGCTTCAGACAGAGAAAAAACCAAAGCTAGAATAATGTTCTGACAGAGACACAGAGAGAAAAGGGTAATTAGGGTATGAATAGTGAATGAATATGTATGATTGTCAGTATTGTAATGGAGTGCCATGTAAAACACTCATTATACTATAACATGTCCTTTACCTCTGCATAAGAATGGTCATCAAAACCAGGCATTTCTTTCTTCATGGCCAACAGAGAGTCCTGAAGATCCTTCAGCTCTCCTTCAAACTCCTCCTTCTCCATACGAGACTTCAGCAGCCTGAAGAAAAGAAAATTGATCTCAGACAATACAAAATGGTAGAAGTCGTTATCCCAAGTGTACGCGCACACACACACACACACACACACACTGCAAATCTATGAGCACAAATACACACACACAAATACAAAGCAGGAGGGACTTAACACATTTGCTCTTGAACATGAAAGCAAAACAACATCCAGAATTTGTTTTGTTTGTGTTTTGTTGAGAAAAACATTTTTGCTGCATGTTTGATTTTGACATTGAGGGTTACAGCGAGGTGCAACAGATACAATAAGCTTATGTTTTTATTCAAAATCAATATTGTTGACTGGATATCACACCCTGGAGCAGGCTGTTAATTAGATCCACTGATTTGAACAAGAATGAAATGATTGATTGGTTGATTGGTTGATTGATTGATTAGTTCATTGAAAAATTTAACAGAAAGATTAATGATTGGTCATGGCACTTGATCAAGACAAAATCAAGTAAATCAATTAATTACTCACGATGATTGACTTGAAGGATTGGGATTATCAGGTTTATTATCACTGGATTGTTGTTAGTAAAGCTTATCAATCTATATGTGCCCCTAATATCAATAGGGAAAAAAAATACACCTTGAGATATGAGCATGTTCATGAAATTAAACATGGGCATATCTCATAATCAGATTGGACTTTTCAGACTAGGCTATAATCTACTCAAACCAAACACAGTGAGACTGTTTTCCTCTCTCACATTTGACTGCTGCAGGTCTTCCCGTTCCTGCCCAATAAAAAGTCAAGTGGAAAGAAAGAGGGCATGCATTAAAAAAAGAGGAAAACTGGAGAGAAATTCAAACATGGCAGGTCTGGACCAAAACCAGTTAAAACAACAAAGTCGAACTATCTTCAGGCATTACAGAGCTACAAAAGTCAAGGATCTTTTGAACTTCTTCTGAATGTTTCAGTATCACAAAGCAAATACTTGGGTGTAACTATGTTGCATTTAACAATCAGATAGAATACGTCTGACAACCGGCAGTTCAAAACAATACAGATTACATTTAAAAAAGAAATAGGTCAGTTTCAAGCTTGTTGTTGCTGGTTTGTCACTTCACTAAATAACTTGATAGTCTTACTAGGCTGACAGGTGCTGTTCTGTAATACAGGTTATGCAGGTTACAGGTCTGAATAGGATTTAAATATAACACTCAGCTGCACAGACAGCATGGTCATAAAAGTAGTATAATGATATTTGGCGAGATCATTGGCTATATGTTCATACTGTTTGCTGTATGTTGATATGATACACGTGTTTACAGGCACATCTTATGTTTCTAGGACACTGACTCCTGTTTGGTGGTGTGGAGCTCCTGTGTTGTGGCCTCCAGCTGCGTCTTCCACTGGTCCCCTTGGCTCCTGCAGCTCTCCAGCTCCTCCTCCAGGGACAGTATGGACTCATTCACCCGCTGCCTCTCTTCTTCTATCTGCTCCTGGGACTGGGAAAGGGCCACAAATGTGAACACACACATGCACGTACCACCCCCCCCGAGATACAAATGAAAAACATATTTTGGAGTCATGGGTTTAAAAGCAGAACAACTGCATGCACATTCAACACATGCAGCAAAAACTTACTTTCTTGTATTCAGTTACATAAACACTCAGTGATATCAGTCTAGATGTCATAACATTTTGACATGGCAGGTGTTGTCTTTTCCTGGTTTTAAAGGCTGCATTACAGTAAAGGAATGCAATTTTCTGAACTTATTAGACTGTTCTAGCTTTTGTTATTTGCCTCTACCTTCTTAGTCATCATATTATTGATGACTATTTATAAAAAAATCCCTTGTCTGTAAATATCTTATGAAAGCACCAATAGTCACCCCTACAACATATTGAGGTTTTCAGTCGAAGATGCCATGATATTTGATTTTGTCCACATCGCCCAGCCCGACACGTGACTGTATTCAAATACCAGCAGCAGAGCCCAGATGGAGGCCAGAGTGATAAAAACTTTAGGTGGGTGGAGCTGTGAGGAGGGTATAAAATGTGGAGGACGTCCCTGCTTACCGTGCTCATTTTTAGGACTTCTATATAAGAAATAACATCAATATCAAACAGGGTGGAGGGGGCTATAGTTGACAAAAATGACAAACCATCTTGATCAACCCCTAGCTAAATAAATCACCTCGCCAAATGTAGCTGCCAACCTGTCTGCTCCTCCTCTCGGTCTTCGTGTTACTTTTTCCTGACACTGCTGTCTGCGTGATGATCTATTCCTGTATACAAATGCTTCGAATTTCCTTTAAACATCCTACAGTAATCCAGAAATAGAGCCCTGGTAGGAAGAGCAACGAGAAAAGTTTTCCATGGAAATCATTTGTACTGACTGAATCTGTCAAACCGTTCGGTGCATTTTGCAAACAGGGCTACCCAGTTTAACCTTATCACACCTCGGCACAGTGTTTCATTACTGAATGCATGCAATATTGACACATAAAAGGGAATGATAAGACAAAGACCGGATGCATAATAGGCTGATAAGATATACTTGAAGTGCGTTTAAACAAACAGCCTAATGCAATATAAAAAGATAAAGATTAAAAAGATGATGTAACTAAATAAAGAGTCTTCTTACAAGTTTGGCAAACACTAACAGCTCCTTGTTGACAAATGGAGGACACTCAGACAAGTGACTGACAGGTATATCAGAGCATTTTCCCACAATGTTATCTGGACCTGGACGAAGCCATTCTCTGAAGACAAAACTAGACACTTTCTGATTGTTTCCATCTTAACTGCACGTTATCAGACTGCAACAAAAAGGAATTCTTTCAGCTGCCATTGGGAATATTCATATTAAGGGCTGGTACAACTACAACAATGAATACTGTACTGTAGCCATCTGAGATGTTATGAACCTCCCCTTATTTATATACCATGCAGCCAGCATGTATGGGGGTTATATGTGACCAACATGTCATATGCATGCTGCTAATTAGTTTGCCACTGAACTGGAAGCAATACGATGAGGATAATCACATGAAAAATGTTGAAAATACATTCCTGGCTCTGTGTTAATATGTATACAATACATTCTGACATGGACAGACCAACTTCAAAAACTCAAAAAGAAAAAAAAATGTGAATGTACTTTTTGTTACTTTTTTGACTAGCCTGCAATTAAAAGAAAGTTGATTTTTGGGGGGGAATCATATGAACTGGAGCCGTATCTGACCCATTATTTTTTTACTATGGCTTTCCAGCGGCACCGGTCTAAGTCATTATTTACTTTGTCCTTCTGCATTTCATATACAAATACTCTGCTCTGTCTTGTGAGCAGCGTCCTGTTTGCTCTTTGTTGTGTGTTATGAATCACATGTGGCGGTTCAAATGGCCATTGTAGAATACTCAAGACAAATACTACTCTGTTTATTAAATTTTTAGATTAAAGTCTTTTGTTTGAAAGGGATCTGGCCAAGAACATATCATGACGAAGATTGCAGAAAAACATCACTAGCATTCAAAATGCAGCTGGTTTCCACACAGAGATCACATCAAACAATCTCTCCATCTTCATAGTAACATCGTATGTTTCAGTGATGAAGCCATTTCCACTGTGGGATCAATTAGGTGCCAAAGACGCTGTATTTTTTATTTCATTTCATTTCCCTTTCCCTTTTATTAATTAATGTTGTTGTTTTTTTTGCTTTATTGTCCATGTTGAGCTTTGATGTCATTTGTATCTTCGTCAGATAAATTTTTCTCTTTGTTTGTCTTTTGGGGTGAGATGTTTTTACAAGCTATTTAAGATTTCTTTGTTTCTGACGCAGTTTGTTCTCTTTTTTATCTCTGTGTTCATTGTTTTTATCATTTTTGCTGTGAAGCTAGGTCTAACTCAACTACTATTAATCTAATACTACAAGTAAGTCTTTTGCAATAGTCACACTTCTTACGCCATGCTGACTGCATGTCATAACGGGTAGTGACATGTAGTAACTGCATGTAATAATGACTCCTGCACTCTGGAAGTTAATGGGAAAATCAAGTTTTCCTCTTGTTCCACTCATTGGCCTTCACAAAGAACAGCCTGTTAACTTGTTGATTGCATGACACTTAATTTTGTGTTACACTAATTTGCTTACCACTAGTGCAATCTGTCCATCCAGATAGTTTCTGTGTGATTTGGCGAGGTTTCCATTGTGCTCTATGGGTATTCTTATGAGGAAGTCAAACCATCAAAAATTTACATGTGAAAAACTCAGCACCAACAGCTCTTTCCAAAAACAATGACACAGATACTGAACATAATCAACAGCCCTCTGGAGTGAAGAGCTTCTTCGGGAACTATTTCCTGCGGAAGAACACCAGTAAAGTATCTGGCCCCAGTGAGTACAAATTAGTGGCGGATAGATATAATTTGCTCGTGTTCTTTGGCAACAGATGGACACCTCAAGAGATCACACAGAAACTATCTGGATGGATAGACTGCACAAGGGGTAAGTGTGAAAATTTCTTTTTTATATTCTTGGTGAACTGTTCCTTTAAAGAATGAACTGCAGTATTAAGGCACAAAATTCAGTTCAATCCACTTTTCTGATCCTCCCAGCCTGCCGTACCTGTGAGACCTGCTCCATGGTTCTCCTCAGGTTCTCCATGTCCTGGCTGTACTGCTCCCTCAGAGCCTCCATGTCCCTGTCGTGGCCTTCCACCTCCTCCTTCAGCGCCCCCTTCAGGGCCGTCAGCTCCCGCTCACGCTGGTGCAGAGTTTCCTCAGTGCGATGACGCAACATGGCCGCCTCGGCCAGCTCCGCCTGCAGGGCGATCACATCCTGCAGAGAGAGAGGAGAAATACACACAGACAGACGGACAGACAGACAGACAGATACAGAGACAAATAGATAAAGGCATCTGTTATTGGTGCACTGTGCAGGTTCGTGTGCTCACAATGTCTCTGTGTGCTCATACTGTTTGAATTCATCCTGAGGGAGGGTTTGTGTGTGTGTATGTGTGTGTGTGTGTGTGTGTGTGTTGTAACCCTCAGTGTCAGTACCGTCTGCAGTGAGTCTGTGTGAGGTGAGCTCTCTGACAGCCTCCTCAGCTCCTCCTGAAGCTCGGCCAGCTGGTCTTCCTGTTGACGCACACGAGACTCCGCCCCCTCCCTCGCCATCCGCACCTCAGCCAGCCTGCATGCAGACACACAGATACACACACACACACACACACACACACACACACACACACACACACACATCAATATTACAAAACCAGCCTCATTAACACGGCAATCAATCAGGCAGGAAGTAAAATGATCCACTGGAAAGCCACAGTAGCCATAAGAGGAAGCTTAGGGTTGGCTGTTAAGTGCACAGGGTGAATGTGCAAGATGAACACACAGATACACACACTCACACATTTATGATCAAGACAGCATTTGAAAAAAATGAACTAAACTAAACTAAATGAATAGAAAATAAAACAAAATAAAAAGTGAAATAAAATAAAATAAATCATTCTGGGTGTTTGTTTTAGCCTTCCTGTAGTTCTAGACGGGTGGGGTTTGCTGCATCAACACAGTTCATTGTCAGTTTAAATATAAGTCACAAAAAAGCATAAAAAATGACACAGAAATATTTCATTGCAATTTTGTAAAGATTCCTTTGTGTTGGCCTGTAATGCAAATCCCACCTCTCCAGAATCAATGGAGAATAAACTGGCACATCCACTGTTATGTTTGTGCTTAGGTAGGTGCGTCAAAGCAGAGTTCAATACATAAAGATCAAAAAAACTCCCGCGCACTGCTCTTGCAATTTTAGACGATCATTTATAAAACAATAAAGAATTGTCTGAAATTGTGTGTGGGTGTTTTTTTGATCTTTATGTAAATCCCACCTCTCGGGCACAAAGGGAGATGAAAACAAACGCTAAGAATCTCTTGTAACTGCGATTTGACCCAGGTCTCACACACACACACACACACACACACACACACACACACACACACACACTTACTCATCATGGGCCTTCTGTAACTCTGTCTTGCTGTGGTTGAGCTGTTCCTGAAGTTGGATATTCTCATTCAGACTCTCCTCCAGCTCTGTTTTCAGGTTCCCATCAGATCCTCCCATCTACACACACACACACACACATGTGAGAGAGAGAGAGAGAGAGGGTGAGATGGAGAGAAAGAGGAAAAGAGGGAGAGAAGGGGGGAACTGGAAACACTGGAACAAAGGATCATCCCCAACTTTGCCACTGCAGATGTCTAGTCTTTATTATTTCAAACTTTAAAAAAAAAAAAGAAATGGATTCCATGCCCTAGTTTCTGACAGTCAGAAAATCTTTGGGAGAGCAGGCCTTGCCAGTGCGCTTAGACGTTGTGAAGGAAAAAGAAAACATCTCTCCACATAAACAACTCTCTTTGACAGGCTGGAGGGTATCTGAGCAGAGCCGGAGCGTGGCTCATTCATCGCCCACACCACTCCGCTGCTCGTCAAGGTTCTCTATCGCTGGAAAGGGAGTGGAAACACAGCCTGCCCATGAAACCCCTCTCATCCTCCTACACACTCATTAGAAAGACTCACACACACTCACACACACACATGCAGAAACAAAGAGAGGATCATGAACGGTTCGCTCCTCGGGGGACTAACATTTCTATTACTAGTCTTATCAGAAATAGATTATGGAAGCATATTTTGCACAGATATGTTTCATTTTGTCCCCCCTCCCACAGGACAGTTTGCAGATAATCCAATTCTGGGACATTTCAGTTTCTCTCTGTTCCAACAAAGAGATAATGAAGTGAAGATAGCATAATCGAGCAGATGTAAAAGCTCATTAGACCGCTTTTGTACTCTTGGAGTAAATCGCATCAGCTGCATCCTTATGTGTGTTAATCATCTGCAATAAAACACACACACTCCTGTGCCGCTGATATACTTGAAGATGATGTAATATTATTATGCAAATAAGATGCAATAAAACTTACAATAAATGCCTGGACCAATAATTGCCTGCCTCTGTCTGGATGTTTTGACAAATTAACATCTGTCTCTAATAAGCCCACAGTCATCATATTGAATAAATGTCTAGGCAACAATTAGATGGCTTACACTCACAGGTGTTCTCTTAAAACACACACACACACATGCATGCTCGTGCATGCACACAGGCCAGTGTTGGATTCAAGTAGGCCAACACACCATGGGTTCCTGAGTTAAGTGGGGGAAACAAAATACTGTCAGTGCAGCCACTCCACAGCTCTCCCACTGACATACATTAACTACCACACTGCAGTAAACCAGCCAAAACAAACCTCTACCACTCAGACACAGCCACAGGCATTATCGATAGCAAAGGAACTTTAACCCCCTGTTTACATCTCACTGGTGAGCCATGCTGCTTCGAAATACAAATAAACCTTGTGCATAAAAGGCTTGGCATGTATCACTACATTAATCTGGACAGTGGATGCATCATGAATGCCCCATAGCACAGAGACAGACTTTGAGTGAGTTGTTACTGTAAAACACACATTCATCTGATGTTGAACTTATGTTTTGGTTTCATACAGAAAAGAGCAATGTTTTGGTTCAGGGTGTGTGCTGGAAAAGAAATCACCTCAACCAAAACCAAAATGGAAATCTAACATATAAACATATATACTGCAATAGCAGATAATTGTTGTCATATATGTTACATATATGGCCATATAATGAGGTACACAGTCATATATGGGCCATACATATATGTATAGCCCCTACATATACATATTAAAACAACATATGTCCTATATGTGCACCAATACCTGCTGGTGACTGAAAAAAGTAGGCAGCGCAGTAGTAATATATGTTAGACATATATGTCCATATATAAAAATGTGCCACATCGGAATGTGTTTCATATATTTACTATGAACACGTACTGTTTGCCATAGATGGAAATCCTTTTTATTCACACATTGCATTTCTGTATGGGAAACCAAAGCGGAAAGCCCTTCACCCTGCAGTTTAATCATGATGCTATTCTATCTGTGGATACTTCAGCCATTGTTCCACTTTCAGAAATCCACTAGCCGCAGATGGTCCCTACTGAAAACAGTGAGCTAAGATGGATGGCTTGGTTACTATGAAACACCCGGAGCCGTGGTACAACAGGACCCCGAAGAGAAGGATCTGTCCTAGTCAGCCGGCCAACCCCCAGCTGGTGCAGGGTTCTAGTCCAACTCAATTATTGATGGCTCTCAATGACTGCGCCCTTTACACACTGGGCCCTAATCAACTTCCCTCTGCAGGTGCATCGTTGCCAAGAGACAAGGAAGGCAAATTATTCACAGACAACCATGGCCACAAACACACGGAGAATTACACAATAATAAGACATCATACAAACTCAAGTGTCTATACAAAGCCACGGTCATATGCATGCATGTAAGAACGTGGGACGCCAAGGAATAACATCTGTATGCATGCACAGGGGTTAAGAATTAAAGGCCATAGCATGTGAATCATTCCCATAAAACCAGGGCACAACCTGTTGTAATAACGAGGTGTCAGAGAAGCACAAAAGTGCAGGGATGGCTCCGAAATTGACAGCGAAATACACAGCATGCCCCTTGATTTAATTTTTGCGTTTCTCTGGCTTGCCAAGAAAGGATCCTTGGAGACAAAGTGGGATGAAACAGAAATTTCATATCCTCAGAAAAGAGGACAGCCTGTCAACCACCTGTTAGCCTGATCACAGGAGCCGCTCTGTTGAGAGGGAAACTCCCATCTCAGATACCACAAGTTTCCAAGGCATTATTTTACCAAACTGTTGAACCTGCACACCACACAAGCTCGTCAGTTTATGTCCTGTAAATTGCTATAAATTTGCGTTGTCTTAGCTTTTTAATTTTTCTATTTCAATTCACAGTATTTGCTATGATTTTAAATTTGTCTTTGGTATTAGAGCTTTGCCGAGTTTCATTTTGAATTTGAGTCTGATGAATGCAAAATAAATATTATTACTGCTCTCAATACTGATGCTGCCACTGCTCCTACAGCTGCTGTTTTACTGGCTGACATATTAGAAATCATTTAAAGGCATATTTTGGAGGACGGATCTATTATGAACAGTTAACCAATGTAATCATTACAAGACAGAACTTACTCTGGATCAGTAGCCAGCTGCTACTCACAGAAACACTGTATATTAACTCTGACGTCTCTTCATACCTTAAAACTGCTGGTCGTGTCATAGACGAGGTTGACTTTTCTTTTGATGGATGCCTCGCTCTCACTGGTGCTGATGAGGAAAGATTAAGAGTGAAAAAACAGATTACAAAAGAAAATGTATCAATGTATCTGCGATTCACCATGTTTATAGTGTTATTTACCCCTCTTTGAGAATGTTGTATATAGCTTGCTTGACTTGTGAGTCCTTCCCACTGCTGACCTCCACACTTTGACCCTGGTTCCTCAAAACGACGGGGATCTCCTTCAAAAAGACAGCGAGCAAAGTGAGAAAATAGACACAAAGATACTACTTAATATCAAGCTCTGTATTAATGACACTTACAGGCTTTTTTGGTACAGCTGGGGGGGTGTCCTTGGCAACGAACTTCCCTGGTGACTTAAAGCTCGGCTTCGGGGCTGCGAGGGCCGTCACCTTGGCAACGGAAGCAGGGCTCCTTCCCAGGCTACCGCTCGCCGGGCTGGATGACGTCACCAAAGTGGGGGAGGCAGAAAGAGGGGAGAGGGGAACGGCGTAGGGGTTCGGAGTGGGAGAGGTGGGGGAGCGAGGGGGGGTTTCACGCTGAACGTCTTTGCGGGCATCGAGGCTTCTGGACCGCCGCCGCTCGTCAAACCTGAGGCGCTGCCTTGCCCCGGGGCGGCCCCGGGTCTGCGGGCCGCTGCCCGGTGTCCCGCTGTTGAACTTGCTGATGAGCCGGTTGATGGGGGCCAGGGAGTTGGTGTCCACCGCCGGCGCTGGCTCGTCCAGGGTCGGAGGAGGAGGCTCTGGGAAAAACTCCAAAGCGGAATCCATACTCATTTGTTTCCCACTGTACCTTCCCAGTGACCCAGCGATGCCAATACCATTTTGGCTGACCCCTCTGGGTCCCACCCCGTTTAGTTTGACAGGCTTCAGCCCCGCTTCATTAAACTCCTCTCTATTGGTCCACTCTCTTTTTTCTTTCTCCGCTCCACTGGTTGTTGCTTTGGGTTGGGTTTCAGCCTTCACCCTCTCCACCTGTCTCTCTCGGCTGACAGCTCCACCCTCCCCCTCCCCTTGGCTCCCTGCTTGCCCATCTCCTGGAGGCCGCTTAAGAGGGCTCCCAAAAATCTCCACATCCTCGTCTTCCGGTGGAGAAGCAGGGGAGACTGCCACATTTGGAACAGCGATGTTGGGGGTTGTGAATTCTGCTGGTTTCTTTCCTTTGGTCAGGCTGTTGTAGGGTGAAGAAGGTCCTGAGTTGGGCGTTGGGGGCTTGGCCTGAGACTTTAGCTGGACCCCATACGAGTCGCCCTTCTCCCCATCTTGTAAGACCACATAGGGCTGCCCGGAGATGCCCTGAACCCGCACCGCCACGCCGTACTTATTGGAAGGAGGGGTCGCGCTGCTGCTTCCTCTGGCCTTTTCAGAGTAGCCCCCGCCTGAGTCGTGCAGGTCCTTGATGAAGCGGATCTGAACGCCGTAGTCCACCAGCGGCTTCTTGTCGGAGGAGAGAGCGCTCATGGTCGCTTCCTGGTTGCCGTGCGGGCGGCCTGGGCACACAGGGAGCAGAAATTCAAATTAGCCTACTCAGTGGAACGAATCACCACAAACAATGCACACACTGGACATGATACACACTGAGTCATGAGCGCTAAGCCCCCCTTTTTTCATTCACTCCAATTATTCATTCAGTAGCAAACCACAATGCCAACCAGCAGAGAAGGGAATTGTCACCGACCCAGTGTTTTATCTGCTGCTCTGGTGGGATGTGACTTACTATTATTGGCTCTCTGTTTTGGCTAGCAGGCTTAACACGACCTTCATTGTTTTCCGTAAATGACTAATGAAATGACTAATGAAAGCGCCTTTTTAACTCGGGCCACCCTCCCCTCTTTGTGCGTTTTCCTTCTAGTTTATAACTTTTCTGTGCACAAGTGGCCTACATCTTCCCAGGTGGGGTCAAAGTATGAGTCAGGCGGCCGGGTATATCCTGGTGAAACTCTTGTCATCTACAAAGCCGGCTGTAGAGCAGCCTTGCCTGCTCTACAGGCTCCTCTCGCAGGATGGATTGTATTCATGTCATGCCAAATATGCCACCGGGGCACTAAGAACCTCTGTGTGCCCGCAGGTTTGAGCCTACTTTTTGAGACAACGTGTTGAGAGGGCAGGACAGAGAGAAAATAGGGCGTGGATGAGTCTGTGTGTGTGTGTGTGGAGAGAGAGAGAGAGAGAGTGAAACATATGAGCAGGAAGTTCCCTGCATGCAGATCAAATGTGTCAGTGTGTTACAGGGAGCGGTCACAAACATCACACCACACACCAAGCTGATCAATATATCGCCCCTCATTTACACTGGCATGCTCAAATGCCTCTGGGCGGACTTTTTTTTTGTTCAATATGCATTACAGCGTCAAGGGTGGAACCTTTTATTAATAAAGAATAGCGAGCCGTCTGCCTATCTTGTACATTTTTTATATTTTCAGGCAGTTGAAAAGCAAAGAGGGAGACAGAGGACAGAAATCTCTGCCTCATTGAGACCCTCCGAGGCACTGAGCAACTGAACTTGACTTTATGGATGGATATGAAAGCGCATGAGTGAATATATTTTATCTACAGGTGCCCACAGCTGGGATTTGAACCCCTGATACCGGCGCACTTTACTCAAAAACAAATTAAACTTGTGTTATTGCATTGACAGGCACCAAAATCTGAATTGCTAATTTAATTTAAAAAGCTGCAATAATGTAAATAGTCCAATCCAAGCATGTCCAATTTATAATCCCAAAAAAGGGGCTTGGTGATGAGCACTATGAGAAGGTGAATACTCCTGCTATTGTCCAGGCTCTGTGGAGCATGAAACACTGGGGGCTATGTTAGGAATGGACCCCCCACCCCCACCCCCCTCCTC
>OMLF01017277.1:0-14702 GCA_900302615.1 Holocentrus rufus | reverse complement strand
CTCCCATGAAGCCCATACCGCCGGCCATTCTTCCTCCTCCTCCATACCCGCCTCCTCCGCCTGCTCCTGGACTGGGCAAAAATGGAGCACCACCTGGTCCACCTGCCCCACCAGGTCGAGATGGGGGCCCAAAGTCATCATCAAAGGGGTTGGAGGCAACCAGGTGGTCCACCATGGGTGTAGGAGGGGGCGCAAACTCAGAAAGGTGGGAGAACCCCGCCGCCTGAGACAAAAGAAATGGACATGAATTATAACAATAATAATAACAATAAATCAGAAAAAGTGCTTTCTGTGAATGTGAGTCAAGATGATTTAGACAGCATCCATTCTTGGAATCTGAAGGAACACTAGAAAGTGAAAAAACACTAATATGCATTTAACGGTTTATATTATGTAGGAATGCGTTCAGACTGCCAAAGACCGTTGTTACCTGAGTATTGGATTTCCTTTTCTTCTTCTCTGGGCTCTTCATCTGTGAAGCTGAAATAATGAAAATATGGAAGGAAGGGGTAGAAATATGGAGTATACTATTAGCGACAACAAACACAGAACTCCATGTTTCATCCAACTGGTTTATCAACAATCTGGTATGACACCACCTTTGGATTGGCCAATACCCCTTAGTGACAGAGTGGAGCAGCTTTAGACCTAGGGCCTCTTTTTCAAGTCCAACAGTTGAGATGGATTCAATGATGGGACATAGACTGGCATGAGGACAAGATGTTGAACATCCAGGCGTTATCATCACCAAGGTTATGAAGCCTTGAATCGCAAATGACCCAGGCAGACCAAATGACCCAGGCGAGAGAGGGAGAGAGGCCGCAAACAGAGGCAGAAGGAGGTAAGGTCAATGAGGGAGACAGGAAAAGACGAAGACATGAGAACGAGGAAACGGAGTTGAAGGTACATTGATAGCAAGATAGACATGAACCCCGTTCACAGATCCACTCTGTGAGAAACAGCCACCACCGGAGACAGTCGTGAAGTTTACATATGGGGGAGGCGAGAAGGGATTTGCTAACAGCACCAGTGCAGCCCATTGCAGCGCAGTAATGGATGGTTCCGATCTGATTGGGAGATGGGTGAAATTAATTCCTACCTTTGCCTCGTTTTCCTTGACCTTGTCCCGCCAGTAGTCTCCCCGATTCGGCAGCCATTAGCTAATATGACTGTCGGTGAAGTGGCATATCACCGTTCATATGCAAGAAAAAAAAGTTAAAAATGACGACGTCTTGAAGGCTAGGAGCCGAGCAGGTGGAATCAGCCTTCAGGTCGATAACGTTAAAATTGTTATCATCACAACATTACCTAACACGTATTTGAAACTAAGTTGTGTCACCGGCCCAGGTCTGCAAATTCTCCTTTCCAGCTGCAAATATTTCGCCACGGTGTCTGTCACGCCGGGATTTGGTCACCAAATTAACGTCTGATAAAATTAAGCGAGTGCACGTTGGTTAGCTGTGTACTGTGAATAACCGAGCAGTGTGGTTGCAAGCCAGCTTCTCTTGGTTGAATGAAACTGGTTGCTCGCTACCTGGCTTGTTTGCCAGTATATGCAAGTTGCAGGACACCCCCTCCCTCCCCCTCTGTGATGATCACTTACAGATGTGAAACTACTAGACCAGCTAGCTAACGCTAGCTAGTTACTAGCTTAGCTAACTAGCTAGCCACGTTATTCAATGTGGCTAGCTAGGAAGCCTGGCGATTTCACTGAGTGGATAACCGCAGCATGTAATTGGTTATTCGAAACCACGAACTTTGTAACTACATTCAATTTGGAAAGTTGTAACCATTTTTACTTGATCACAGTCTTTACGAGACAAAGCAATAGGTCTCGTATCGAAAACTGTTGTTTACTATGCTAACATTAGCTTGCTAGCTAGCGTTAGCATGCTACTGAGGATAGCTAGTCAGCTTGCAGACTGTCTTGGAAGTAAACTGTACCCTTTCTCCGTTGCTTGCTCTGCTGTCCTTTAAATTGAAACTCTCTGGTGTGTCATTGCCGGTAAACCAGTCCTCACACGGCGTATGCTTGCTGTTTCGATCCACCATTCAATTATTATTCATTCAAAAACGCAAATTTTGCCATAATAATCATGGCCTTCTATCGCCACCGGACAAAGAGGTACAAGCAGGGGTATCGCGCACCATGGAAGAGTACAACTCGTGGGAAAAATAGGGGTGTTGAAAAATATCCTTTATGATTATAAAACGCGCCTTTTCAAAACAACTGAATATTGCACATATTTTGGGCCCATGTAATAAAATTAGCTTTAAAATTATTGTTTGCCGTCAATTTCTGAAAGCTATTTATTCTACTTTGTTTATGTCTTGTGTGTCACACCTTTCATTAGTACACGTGGATCAGCCCAGAACAGACCACTTTCGAACGATATAGTAGTACGAGTACATGTACGTTAATTATAAAGCCAATTAAGTCCATCATCCAGTAATATATGAATTATGTTGAATTAATACTGGTACACACCAAATATTGATATAATCAATCCTCAACTGTCAGTTTCAATTGTCTGAAACAAATGCACATAATTGACAGACAAAATATGACTGTAGAAGAATACCTGGGCACAATCCAAAGTCATAGAAAATCCTGCATTTTAGGAAGACTACAAGTATTATTTAGTGTAAAGTAAGTATTATGTTCAGTTATTTAGGTCACTGTTTGCTTTTAGTTCTTGAAGGACCAGTAGCCCTTCTGATAAGACACACTTCAAAAATAGCCAAATTAGTTTAATCTATGTAAAATTACACGAGTGAGTATGCTACTGAGGAGCCACACTACAGAAGTTCATCACCGCCCACACACACACACACACACACACACACGCACAGGCTACACATACACAGACTTCATCCCCCACCCATATACTCCAGGCGCACTCAGGAGCCTCACTGCGACAGTGGAGGGTTGTAAAAGACCAGATAAGCTGCTCTGGGAATGGGACCACAAATTGCAAGCAAGAAAAACTTTCGATTCTTTCGGGTCTTCCCACTCCGTCGACATCTCTTTATCCAAAGGGAATAATTTTTCATCTGAATAGAAGAAGAAACAGATATTAGAAATTTACAAATGGGATAAAGTAGGGAAATTTGCACTTTTTTCTTGCCAAATAGGCTTCCAATAGTCTATTTTGTAAAAGCAAATCAGTGTTTTTTCTTTATAACACCTAAGTCTCAGGCCAAACTTAAGATAACTATCTTGATTGCCTTATACCTCTGGTCTGCTTCGCCAAGGCATTTATGATATACTTAAAAAAAATCTGAAGATCCTGTACCCTACCTAGATCACACAGGCTCTGCCCTAGAAAAAAGCAACGGAAGTCTTTTGTTGGAAAGGCCCGCTGTGATTTCTAAACTAAAGGTGCGTCTCCTGGGCCCTGTTGTATGGCGCTAAAAGGTGTCGGAGAAGAGAGGTTATTGGCTTCACAGTTTATTTACAATGGCAAAGTGGTTCAAAGACTTCCCTATCAATCTGAAGAATGGTACCGATAGGATCCGCTCGGCCTCCGAATCAGGGTCCCAACCAAGAGCCAAACCCGGGCTGGTGGCCAGCATTGGTACCAAAGCAACAGGCTCCAAAGCGGGTCTGCGCAAAAACTCCTCCGGTGACAGCATCGGTGGAGGAGGTGGAGGAGTCGGCTCTCTCCTGTCGGGAAGAAACCGAAAGAATTCAGCCATCGAGTTGGGCAGAAACGGCTCAGGCTCGCCAAAGGATGGAAAAGTTTGGGATAACCTCATACCTGGGAAAAGCCGCAAAAACTCCAAAGCCGAGACCGTGTTTGAGGAGCAGCAGCACCGATCCCTGAAAAGCTCAGCGCCTGCCTACATCAACCGGCTGATCCGGGTGGACAAACAGGACAAAAGCCCCAACTTCAACAGCGGTACCATCATCAGTCAAGTGGTACCTGAAGTGGAAAAACCACAGAACAAAACAGAAACCGTAAGTTACAGTCACTTCAACATTCCAATAATAGTCCTTAATTGGATCTACTACTCATTAACTTTATAGTGATCGTAGCTTGTTCTTTAATCGCCCAATCTGATCACTAATATAGCCTGTATTAGTGATCAAGTTGTCAGGTCCAGTGAGGACTTGGAGTGAGGTGACCTTCTTGTATTATGTGATATCACTACAATATCCCTATAATATTTGTATAATATTGCTGGAAGAAATCGTAGTTTTGCTAAGATATTTGAGGCTTCCTTCTCAGATCCATTATAAGTTTAGTATTGTTCTTTTTTGTGAGGGCTTAAATTAAAAATGACTGTAACTCTGTTTAATTAATAACTATAATACTTTGCTCAGACATTTTTATCAGTAACAGTAAAGTAAATTCCCTTACATATACGCAACAGGTTATTTTTAAGTTCTTGGCTGATATGGGCAGAACTGTTTCCCTTTTCATCATAATTCTCCAAATGAAATTGGCTAAATTTGCTGACCCATATGTTTTAATCTGGTGATATGATGATGGTTTTAACATCAGTGTAATCTGTGGCCCTTTCCAGTGCACCACACTCTACTCCAGCAAGAAATAACATGTGGTGTCATCAATACTGTTGACAATGAAATAGCAAGGAGCCAGTCCAAGCTCTGAAAATTGATATTATTGTTTCAGTTGCTCCCTCCCCTTTGTCACTGCTTCCCATTGTGTCCACTCCTCCCAGTCTGTCTTTCTATCTCTCTTTCTCTTCCTCTCCACCCCTCACCCGCACCCCCACCTCCGCAGCCCTGAATACAAAGTTGTGGTCAGACAAGCTTACATGCTAACCCTAACCTCCCTCTCCTGTATATCTTCTCTGGTCCTGTGTTCCCCTTTGCTCACGCCTCCTCCTCATCCCTCTCTTTTCACCAGATTCAACCCCCCCTGGAGAAGGCTATCAAGTTATAAAAAGCATTGTTGTCATTTGACACTCAGGCGCGAACACAAGTCCCCTCCAGCTTGGCTTTGAAAAAAAAAAAGAGAGAGAGAAAGGTAGAGAAGTCAGGAGACGACTGTAGAGAGATGTGTGAAAAAAGAGATAAAAGAGAGGAGGGACAGAGAGCGGGGAGTTTTATGTTTCAGAAAAGGGGTAAATCCCCGTTCTTTCAGACACGTCCACAAAAGTCACTAGGGATTTGCTATAGTTAGTTTACTTATATAGCTGGTTCTCTGCCAAATATGCCCACCTATTAGTTTACTAGTTAATGCAGAATATGAAGAGAGTTTCCTGGGAAGTAAAAGCATGACATAAGGCTTGATACATGGACTCTCATGCTGACATGATTTCTGTGTGTGTGTGTGTGTGTGTGTGTGTGCATGCAAATGCATGTGCGTCCATGCATGTCTCTGTGACTGCATCAGTCCCACCCAACACTGTCTATAAACTAAACTGAACAACTGAATCACACGTTTCTGGTGTTTCTGCTTATTAAGCATGTTTTTCTATCCAGGAATAAAAAATAACTGCCCATACTTTTTTTTTATAAGGGAACACAACTGGAGAAAAAGTGTGAGCTCTTAAAGAAGAGTAATACTTTTTTATAGGCCTACCATTGTCTCTTGGCTGTCAACTGCTAAGATAAACACATTATATGGCACTGATAACATGAAAGTCGGAGAATCTTAACAGCTAGATATGATTATAAAGAACAGGCTATGAAAATGTACAATGTACAATAACAAAGTTATTGTTCTGAGTAGCTGATGCAGGTTACTGTTTCTTGTCCTTAGAAAGCATATTTTTCCATTTTGCATGATTTAGTGTCATTCAGCAAACTTGTTTATGTTATTTCTTTCTACTACTTTGGAGCTTTAAGCTGCATGAAACAGATGTTGATTTCCCTGCATTCCTTGACACAGGTGATCATCCTTGAGGATTACGCAGATCCCTTTGATGCTCAGAAGACCAGAGAGCAAAGGGAGGCGGAGCGGGTCGGGGAGAACGACGGCTACATGGAGCCGTATGACGCCCAGCAGATGATCACTGGTAAGAAACGTCAGCTGCAGGTGAAGCTTCCTGTCACCACGCAGCTGATGTGCGTTTCTGTGTGAATGACAGGATCCACATTTTTCAGTCAAGCCAGGCTGAATGATTAGAAAATGAACTCGCTCCCCTAGTGCTCTCTGTGCCCCATGGGGTTGCCACGGCAACTGTGTAGCACTAGGACAATGGGTGCAGTTTCCTGCCTCTGCTTCCTTTTTCCTGCCTCTGTTTCCTGGTACTATTCTCCAAAAAGGAAGCCGGCCCTCAGCCCCCCCTCCCTTCCCCCAACACTTCACACACAGCCCTGCATAGCCCCCTATATGGACCTGTCTGACCATTTATCAAAACTTCCCAGCATCCAGGAAGACTGCTGGTCAGTTGTCCAATCACATGCTCGCTTGACCTTTCATTCCACCATGCCATTGTTTTACCCGAAACGCTTGCACAATAGCCCGCTGTGAATCTGAAAATGTTTTATTGTGGTGCTCTCTAGTAGATCTGAGTGCAGCCCGAGCTCGCTCTACCTCCCTGTTTCCTTGGGAAAAGCCCGCATAGGAAGTGATGATGTGACTGACTCAGTTTATGAAACCTGTCATCATGCTGTGGAAGTAAGCCAGAGTCAGGTGTCACTATGACTCATAGTTATGTTGGCAAAATCAAATAACAATATCTTTGACTGAATACCTTGAAACTGATATTGTGGGACGACAATATAGGGATTACTATTGGTGCTTTCATAAGATAAATACACACAAAACATTTTTGATCAACAATCAGTAGTAATGCAGATATGATGACCAAGCAGCTATAAATAATAGAATATTTTAATTTATATAGCACTTCACAAAACAAAATAACACAGTGCTTCACAATTAAAAGCGCTAAAATTCAAGACAAATCAAGAAAATCCCAATGAAACCCTAAATAAAACACAAATAAAGCTAAACAGCAATAAAACACACTTTCTATATATCAGCTCACATCACTACAAAGCTAATATCCGTGTATTTCCATAGGATTAAGTAGTCAGTTCAAAGCAGTTTTACCCTGAGTGAATATTCTCAGTGTGATCCTGATTATTAGTTTAAAAATGGCCTTTCAGTTTTGGCATAACTAATTCAAGGCACGCAGCAGGGATGATAAGTTCCACATCACTACCCACTGGGCTGGTGAGTTTTAAAATCTGTCAATAGTCTCCTCACATCTTGTTTTCTCTCCTCAAGAGATCAGACGTCGGGGATCCAAGGACCTGCTGAAGGTGTGTGTTGTGGTGGAGGGGAGCGAGGGAGCTGTAGACGAAAGCCAGCCTGCGCCTTTACAGATCTATGACGTCCCGTACGAGGGGGGCGGTGACAGTGACAAGGCGGCAGTCACACGGCCAGAGCTGGATCCTCGTCCCTCCACCGAGTACGAGCTGCCGTGGGAGTGGAAGAAGGAACATATTGTCAAAACTCTGTCAGGTACATCAGTCTAAATTTGTCACGCTACAACTAGTCAGAATCGCATAAAATGTTCTTCTACAACAAGCCCCGAACCACTAATGCAACTTTTGTATGAATCAGTGTCACAAAAAACTTTAGGTAGCAACCAAATGCTTGGAACAGTGTTACAATTCTAAGTACAAAAACATGCAACTGTTTTCTGCTTTGTTTCCTAAAATACTGTCTTCCGGTCACTTTACCTTTAAAAGTGAAAGTAAGAAAATCAGAAAGCCATTTAAATAGTGGCAGGTGTTGTACATCATTATGAAATGTGGTACAGAGGAAATTTTTTTTGGAAGCAAACCTAAAATGAATTTGCCTAATTTGGTCATTTTCACCTTTTCTTATCTGAACTATTTTACTTCAAATGTGGAAAAATAATCTGAAAATAAGTACAATTATTTGTAGTTATGATATTCATTAAAGTATTTATATATTTTAACATTTTCAAAGTAACCATACCCATCCCTGCCTCTGCTTTATCCCAGACAGACTTGAAATATATTTGTCTAAAAGTCAAACAACACAGGCCAGCGTTCACATCTCTACTTTGATGCGCGGGCGTTTTGCCAATAGCAAACTGAATAATGTCTTGCAACATCAAAGTGCTGTGTTCTTTGATTTTTTGCTACATTTCCTGGAGGATTCATCGCCCAGTTTGAGTTAAGGCATAGAGACAGTTGGTTTTTTTTTTATTATTTATTTGCATAAACTTCATATCTCTCCTTCCCACTCTATTTCCCCCAGCACAGTTTGACAGCCCTGAACGGCCTCCTTTAACCAAAGACGAGGCGCCTCACCTCACGCTCACGAGGCAGCCCCAGCATCCACCGGCCCAGCAGCAGGCGCCGCCGCAGCAGCAGCCGGCGCAGCATCTGAGGCAGAAAAGTTGGACTCAGAAGATCCTGAAGTCCTCTCAAAGTTTGCCTCCTTCCTCCAGCCCCAGCGGCAGTCCTGAGACCGAGGCCTGCCGCGTCGACCCCACCCTGCCGCTGGAGAAACAGAGGTGAGGAGAATCCACTGTGTGTCCTGCAGGGTTGCCTTTTTGACATAGAAGTTATCAGGAGGCTTTCATGTGTACAGCAGAACTTTGTTAATCCAAACCTCAGGCTTAACTTTTGCTTTGCTGAACAGATATTATAAGAAAAAGACAGATGCAATGATGCAGAAACATCAAAGTGCTGTGTTCTTTGATTTTTTTCCACAGTTCTGGAGGATGCATCACACAGTTTGAATCAATGCATAGAGTTAGTTATTTTAAAAAATGTTTTCCCAATTGTTGGGATCTCTCTCTAGATGCCTGCATCTTAAAGAATTTAAATTTGAATCCTTACACTACATCTATAGAATGCATCTTTAGAGCAACAGTTTAGTAGGTCAGAATGTTTGTGCATGTGTTTTTCATTCTTCAGATAAACTTTAGTCCAGATTTTTCATACATTTCACTGTTACATAAGAATGAGGTTAATTTCCAAAGGGGTTTGGATAGATGAGGTTCTGCACATTTATCAATAGCAGATGAAATGTAATCTCTTCAATCCCACCCCTGTCTCAGCTGGTACCATGGCTGTGTGACTCGGCAGGAGGCGGAGTTTCAGCTGCAGTCCTGCAAAGAGGCCAGCTTCCTGGTCAGGAACAGCGAGTCAGGCACCAGCAAGTACTCTATCGCCCTCAAGTGAGTATAACTTGCAATTGTATCTGTATCTGTATCTTTGTGTGAAGGCCTCAATTCGTAATTAATGGTCACATAATGTATGAAGGGACCATGGGAACATTTTGTTATGTCATAGTTTGTTTACTTTCTTTTATTTACCAGTACCTTACTGGATGTAATGTAATATAAAATAGTGACTCATGTCAATATGAGATAACACTCACACATAGCTCAATATGATCCATATAAAACACTAATTTGTGTCTCATTTTCACATATCTTCCAGTAGTCTGATAACATTAAACATGATGTATGAATTTATATCATAAATGTTTAAAAGGTGGGTAAAGTCACCCATAAATGAATGAAATCATACTTCATACTTAAATGCAAAACCTGGAAATGTCAAGAACTGTGAAAAAATACACTTTTCAGGCGCTAGAAAAGTCACAATTTTATAAAAGTCCTAGAAAAACCATGGAAATCTGATGAAAGCAGCATCAACTCTGTTAAAGACTGACTGACAATTAAAAAATGTATAAATAAAATAAGATAAAATGAAAATAGCTTATTGTACATTAGCAAGTAAATACGATCCACAATTTTTGGTCTACCATATTGCAAATTGTGTTGTTTCAACTGTATTAATGAAAAAGAAAAAAAAAACTCAAGTGACAACAGTGGCAGCTCAAAAAAATTGTTATTTTTGATCATGGAAATTAAGCTAGAATTTATGGCAAAGTCATGGAAAAGTCATTAAAAACCACTTGTAAGAAATTGTATGATATGAACAGAGTCTGTCCATCTGAGTGATTAATTTCCATGCTCTCTTCTCTCCTTCCTGCCCTTCCTTCCCCTTTCATTTCCTCCTCGTCGCTCAGGACAAGCCAAGGCTGCGTTCACATCATCGTTGCCCAGACCAAAGAGAACGGCTACACCCTGGACCAGAGCAGCTGCGTGTTCCCCAGCATCCCAGAGGTGGTGCACCACTACTGCACTCAGCGTCTGCCTTTCAACGGCGCAGAGCACATGACCCTGCTGCACCCCGTGCCTCGTATTCACTAATCCCACCCTCATCGCCTCATCCGACTCCATGAAACCAACACACCTCTGGATCTGTACGGAATACATGTTTCCAAAAAAAATAAATCACTCCAGACCTCACCATCCATCAGTTAAGCTCAATGAGTACCTCTACTACCAATCCACATCCTCCTCAGCATGTTTAGATTTATTTGTTGGTCCATATTGCTCCACTCTGTGTGTCATTTTTGTCAGGTTTATGTGAGGTTGCAGCTCTGTGTCTTGAAGCTATGAATGACTCGTTCCATCTTTACTTTTCTGTGATGTGCAGCTGATGCAAAACACCCTGCTGTTTTGCATTTGAACACAAGGGGAGCACAACCTAGATGGCGCGGCACTTTTATTGAACAAATGTGATTGTCAGTGCTGGTTTAATTGCAGCAGAAGGGCTCATGCACAGATATGAGCTTCCAACTTCCTATTGCTTCCCTATCGAGGTGGTTATTATATTTTTTACTGTTTTACTGTTATTATTATTAGTTGAAATTTACTATGAAGCAGAATGTACTTTTGATATGGAGCCAGTCGCTTTAGTTTATGGCTCTCCTTCTCCCTCTGGTGGACGTGCTGGTACACTGCACCAACTGAACCCTCAAACCTGCTGGAGTTTCTCCTTTTCTTGAAGCAGATAGTGGGAGAAATCCACTCAACTAGCCTACCATTCCACTCAAAAATGTGAACAGAAACCAGCTACTTCTGGTTCACGCTCACAGCAGATTTGTAATTTATGCTCTCATCCTGGTTAGTGTTCTTTATTTCTACCGTCCTTTGAGGATCTCCTCGGTTTTACTGTGAATGAGGGAACTGTTGTCTACCATCTGCACTTTGAACCATTGAGTGATTCACCCTGATGCAATGTGCCATGGCTTTATACTATTTACTGTTTGTCTCGACCAGAGCTGACATCACACTTTCCAATCCTGCGGCTTTTCAGTTAAACAGCCTTGTTCATTCAGGGTGATGCTTGCATGGATAATATAATCTAGCAAATAATTTATTACTCATTTGATTGATTTGGTTGTAATTTATGGGTTAGGGACCCATTGGATTACAAAATTATGAAATTAATATGTAATGGAAGGCATTTCTTTATTGACAATTCTCTGCTGTAAAGTGTTGAGACCTTGCTAGACGGAACATTCACACATATAAATGTCAGAAAATTATTACAAAAACTGAAATAAGAGAATCAAACAAAAAGTGCTTTGAACTGTTTGAAAAAAAAGAAAAAAAGAAGAAAAAGAAAAAAAAAGAAAAGAAACACCAGTCCTGTCATGCCCTCTCTTATTTCATAGTTGTTTAATCTGACACCATTAAATGCAAGGTAACAGCTGCTCTGACTTCCCCTTGGTGCTAAGAGACAGAACAGCCAAATGAGAGGTGCTGACACGATCGTATTTACTAAATTCATTGTTTTTTAATTTCTTTGTAGATTGTGAACATAGCTCAAAGTGATGACACGTGTGCAGGCCTACACTTAATGCAGTGATAAACTGCACATCTTTTTGTGCAGCCCTGGTCAGCAACAGTGCGTTAGTCCAGTGCCATTTATAATAAAATATGGCGTAGCTGATGTTAAATCATGTCATTTTCTTTGGAGCGAGGCCATTCCCATGGTTTTATTGGAAGCCAGCGTGTAGTTTTTGGCAGGGCACTCAAGCAGAGGTAGGTTATTTGAGGAGACACCTGCTATATGTATTTCGCCGTTGGATTTTGGTATGCGGACACCTGTTGTTGAAACATAAATGAACTATAAAACAGATTATAATAAAATGTCCTGAAAATCAACACTGTAGATCCCCTTTGAGCATTTCTTTTATTCCAGTAAATCACTTACTAGATGCCTATTAAATTTTATAACTGTTTGAAGGTACAGGAGAATTTACAAAGCAGGTCTGATCCGGATCCTGACCCTGAACCAGCTTCTTCATAATGACTGAAATTGACTATGAATGAACCCATAGTGATTTTTTTGGACAATTTTTGCTCTAATAAATAATCTTTAACTTGACTCATGGCGCTGTCAGTATCACTGGCTCAGTAATTTTTCTAAGAGTCTTAGTTGTCTATTCTGCTAAATAGAAATAGATGATAATGTCATTTTAGACTTAAAGGTGAGGGAAAAGGTCTGGAGGGGAGATTGGGTTTAGCCATGAGTGAGGATCATGTTAGAGGTTGAGCCTGGGACAAACTACTTAGGTACTTGCAACAAACACCCAGACCGCCCTGCGTAGGTCTAAGGTAAATGCAGCACTAAAAATGGACAAAGAGCAAGAGTAGTATCATTACACCCATATCAAGGACACTTAACGTGAAGGAAAAAGAGAGCAATTGACACCATCCCTCTCCCCTTCCCTCCCTTCTTACGTATCTGTATCTCTCTATCGTTCGCCCCTCTCCTTTACCTTCCTCACTCCATCAGTGTTACCCGAGGCTGGCACCTATCTGTCACCTGCTTCTCCTTGACTCCCAGGAAGGACACTACCTATATGCATTGTTTAGCTCGGGCTCAGATGGAGCGCCGCTTCGGTGCCAAGAGTTTGTGCTTTAATTTGCGAAGGCGAGCGACCCCGAGGTTGGGTTTCATTACCCTGAAACAAGTGATATATTTCAATCTCATGCATTATCTTACTGAACACGGTCAGCTGTACCTGCCACCCTGCATGAAAGGTCGACTTATGAGACACTTTTATCTGCTAAACCGCAGAAGCCCAAAACGCAGCGCAGCAAAGCCTGATCTTGATGAATTAAGGGTGGCAAGGCCTTGTAATTCATATGTCTCTTGACTGCTCTCTGGCACAATGTGCTGCAGCCATAAGGTCTCGCTGCGGTCCTCTATCAAGATGGATTTCATGAACCTGAGGAAAGTAGGCCTTCTCAGGTTCAACCCAGGAGAGAGCTACACCAAGAAAGGAATCAATCATCAGATGATATAGACCTGGAGCCTTTCTACCTTAGCTATACTTGAATGAATAATTTCATTTTGTTGTCAGAGGTATGCCATCCTACTCTGGCATGTGGGAGCCGCGTCCACCCCGGGCTTGTGTGACAGCCGCCCGCTGCCCGGCTCCGTCTGATGGACATGGCGGTTTGACATCTGGGTGTCGCTTGACCTGGTCCGTTGGTAACCGAAGTGTCCCTGCCATCCTTATCAGATGCTTCTGTCTCTGTGCCAGTGACATGTCCTGGCTCTGCGCTCCTCATCTGCTTACATCACGCTGGCAGCACCCAGCCATGTGTGTGTGTGATCCATCAACGCAAGACCCCGGCTGCTCTGTTTGAAAAGGTTCGCCCGGTAAGGTCAGCTGTGTTTTAGATACTGTTTGAACGAAGCATTGTTGTTGAAAAGCTGGTGTGACTGAGAATTAAATAACTTTTAATCAGCATAAGTCATGAGGGATGTTTGTCTCACTTATCACTTTGGACACACCGGATCTTCTGATTGACTGGACAAACATCAGCCTCTTTTTTCTGCACTGAAAAATCATTTCACATCCATCCCACTCAACCAAGAGTTCAATTCAAAATAAATTCTGAAGCTAAGATGAGCATGTTTATATATAAGAAAAGGAAACAATGGGATTATTTTTCCTTGAGGCATGATAAAGCCAGTGAAGCGGCTGTTAACTGTCATTACGGCTTACAGTTTACATTGCACTAGTTTCCCTTGAGGCTACAACAGGGTTAACAGTCACAGACGCTGTTTTGCTTCAAACAGGCTACCTATCCAGAGGCTGAGATATTCAAATCACCCAATCAGAGAGGGGCTTGGATCACACAGGGAGCCAAACAGTGAGGGCGGCTAGAAACAAGGGTGAACCTGCATGTAGACGCTGATCCGGCGTCAGTTGCAGTCTTGCCGCTGCAGGTAAGGAGAGGAGGTGAGTCAGCTGATCGAGCACAATTGCACCCAGGGGTGAAAAGATACTGTGTCGGAAAAGGGAGGACCCGTGATTCACCGCTCTTGATTTCATGCTTCTTTATTCTTTAAAACTGACAAGCAGCTGTAAAAGCCAATGAGGTGCAGAGAGAGACATGTGTTGATTTGCTAATACAGCCAATGGTGTGAGACGCCGAAGGACAGTAACCGCTCACAGTCACAGCAACTTGAGCATTCCTCGATGATTATACTGCTGTTTTCCAAGCTACATAGTTTACTGATATACTCAATAAATTGGATTTCCCCAAGGCCAATCACTCCCAACTTTTGCGGGCTCTTAATGCACAAACACACACTCACACACACACACACCCCCACACACACATACACATGCACACACATGCAAATACTCTGTCTTTGTCTGCCTTCAAACACTCTCTCTCTCTCTCCTCCCTCTCTCCCTCTGTCTCCCTTTTGAAGAAGTTTTCCAGTGCGGATCCAAGTCAAACATCTGGGTCAGCTTATATCTGGTGGAACAAGACTTGCAGGATATTGTTGGCAGGATGTGTGAGCTGGAGCAGTTTACACTGTGGGAATCCCCAGTACACACACACAC
>OMLF01017270.1:2370-9870 GCA_900302615.1 Holocentrus rufus | reverse complement strand
GGGTTAAAGAAGCTTGACCCATCAGAGCATCAGAAACACAGCGAGGAGGGAAAGGAACAATGGAGAAAGAAAATGGAAAACGGGAACGAGGCAGGATTGTGGGGACAGATGGGAGGATGAAGGAAACGGGTGAGGGATTGATGGGTTTTGGATGGATGATGGAAAGATGAGCACATGTTGGAGATCTTTCTGAAGTGTTCATTATTCTCCTTGTGTCTCCTTGTGGTCGTTGCTGCTTTTCAGTCGACTGCTAAGCCTTTCCTTACAGCAAACGCTGCTTCAGTGGCATTTCACTACTGAAACACATTTCATTTTATGATCATTTTATCGCACGAAGACGTTAACAGTGAGATGAGGACGGCAACTGGGACCAAGTCTTCATTACTCCAGCTACACAGTCTCACATGTCCATCATAAGAACAAAAAAACGACACATTTACCAGTGATTTAACATGTGATTCCTGCATTAGCATCCAAGGGTCACATCTGGTATAGACTGCTTAAATCCAGCTATAATTTCATTTATAATATCTCCTTTTGCCTGCATATAGTAAGTCTATGATAACTTTGCAAAATATTGTATGTACAAAGACTTCAGTCTTCTCTGATGAGAATTTGAGAGTGTTTCTGTACTTCATAACTGCATGAAACATCCAACAATAACACATTTTTACAAAACCAAAATGATACCATGTCACCAAAATTGTTGAAATCTATCAGAAATGTTGATAAGAAGAAGTGACTAGAAAGGAGCAGGTTTTAGATTTGTTAATGTATGAAGACAGGAATAGCATTACGGGATTTTAAACACGTTACTTTTGACACTGTGTTGAAATCTCTGGTGCAGAAACACGCTGACTGTTTAAAATGTTATAATATCCCTTTAATGGCGTAACTATGGAATTGCCTTTAGGCTTCTCAAACCTGTAGCAACATCTCAACGAAGAGGGAGATTTCAGATTCAGACTGAGTCATGAGGAGAAATCACACCACAGTCACATGCATAGAACCTCTCTGTGTGTGTGTGTGTGTGTATGTGAGTTGTGTGTATGTACATCATATCTTCCATACACATCTGGTGAAGCATGTGGTTTGAATCAGACACATGCATGTGCACTGGCCCGTGTGGACAGATTCACTGTCACAGGGTGAGGTCACAGTTAAATAACGTGTGTGTGTGCATGTGTGTGTGTTTGTGTGTGTGTTGTGTAACACAGGGCCCAAGAGGGACTTGATGTCTGAAAAACATTAACATGCCGTGAGGACTTGGGCGTGTCCGAACACCATTCTACCTTGACCTCGTGGCCCTCGCGGACTCTGTGTGTGTGTTTGTGTGTGTGTGTGTGCAGGTATACATGTGTGTGTGTCTTACCATGTGGTAGTTGACGATCTCCTGGAGGCTTTCACCACACTTTTCAAGGCATTCCTGCAATGTTGAAGACACACACACACACACACACACACACACACACACACACACACACACACACTATAAGCAGTCTACATATGAACAATACACTGTATGTAGCTCAGAATTCATATCACTGCTGATTCCACACTGATGCTGCTAATTATAAAGCAACTAAAAATGTTCCCTGCATCATGTCAGGAAACGTGTAGCAAACACGCAGCAAGAGATGACGCCTTTCAGATATAAAAAAAAAAAAAATCATCTGACCTAGAAGTGCTTTTGGTGTTTTATACAGAGAGATATTGACACAAAGATAAGCAGCCTGTTGTCAGTGCTGTCAGTGGTAATATTTTTTATAGTGATGTTTTTCCTGTTTTTATGCTAACTGCCCTCTGATTTTAATTGCTGGGAGTTCTTTATGCTTTGTCAATTTGTTGTATATTTTGTCAGTGTGTGTGTGTGTGTGTGAATCCTGTTATGTTGTCTGTTTGTTTGTCTTTTTGTTTCTCTCTAGTGAAGTCTGGAAAGCATTTTGGTCAACTTGTGTTGCTTTTGAATGTGCTATAGAAATAAATCTGACTTGACTTGGTGTGAAAATGCAGAACTTTTCCAACACCCAAACACCAAAACCAATCATCCTACATGTGAGAAAGCAAAGTTTTATTTTATGCCTCTTTCACATATCCTATAAAATCATAATAGATCTCTGAAAAAATATTATACCAATGCAAATCTCGTAACAACTAATAATCTGAGGACTCTGAATAGCTCTTAGCAGTCAAAAGATTCTCTCTCTTCCGCCTGAGTCCAGAGCTGCAGAGATGATACCCACGCTGACAGGAAATACATTCCAAACGTTTTCCTTAAAGAAAACCATAAAACACGTCTCAGATCTCCCTGCTCCCAGCCGTGTAAACTGTTAGCATAAACATCTCCCGTCTGCGTGCAGTCACATCTCTTGTGCCTAGGACAGCTGGACAGCACAGTGTCTGGACAATACTGTTTACACTGCTGCACTATTATATTCAAGTGTGGAAAACGCTGTGGAATGTCGCGGCAGAAGGTTGTGATAGATGAGCGGTAATTTGCTGAGAAACTGACCCCAGCTCTGTGTGGGGTCTGTGAGTGTGTGTCTCTAAAAAACATCCTGCAGGGAATGTACAATTCTACTAGCTGGAAGATTTCTTTTTTTATAGGACCTGAACTCATGAAATGGCCCAAAAATAAAAGCCCATAGAAGGTATTTTTGCAAACAGTTTTTTAAACCTTTATTTATGCATCGAAGTTGAGACTAAAGGAGGTCCTGGCCAAAATGCATGTTAGCTCATGCAACCTTTCCTATATGAGGTGAAATGAATATTTCATTTTTTGCAAGGTGCTTCCAATCCTTTCCTCATTTCTTTGGATTATATATTGGGACATTTTAAAAGCCCTCCACCCACTGATTTTCATGTGGATAATTCATGTAATAGGACATACAAATGTATGATTTGGGCTAATAGTGCTCCACATTCTTGTATTGTAATGTAACAATGAAAAATGCGAGGTAGTGTGAGAGCGCTTCGACTCACCGAGATCATCTCCTCTTTCTTGCACTGCTGGGACAGATCCTTGATGCCATTAACAAAGAGCTTGTTGGCACTGGCGTAAGCCCTGCCAGCCTCGATCATCCCACTGCACAGCTTCACCAGCTGAGGAAACAGAAGAATTGTCACTTTAGACACCCAACAAGAATATTTTCGGATTAAAGAGAAACATCTTGCACATAATGCGATTCAAAGATATTAATAGTCACAGTGATGATGCGAGCCTAACAAAGCTCGCGCCTACTGTTAGTTACACACAGAATCCAGGGCACTCAAATTTAGAATAATCCACATTTCAGAACCAAGGGCAGTGCAGGCAGGATTGAAAAAATATATAGCTAGTTTGAATATCAAAATCAGAGCTGAGCATTGATCAAGCATTTTAATAAAAGTTCTAATGGAAAAAAAATCTAAATCAGTGAGGATGAATGATGGCTGGGAGAGCATGGGCTGATATCTATGTTGGTGCATCTATTTTGACACATGCAATTAGGAATCTGACTAAAAGCTAGACTACTTAATCGTAGAAATGTGTGTTGCCAGGTGCAGACGGTTCTCAGCGATGGTATGCACTCCACATTAAACACCACATTAACTGGCAACCACTACTTTCCCACTTTGTCGGTAATAAGAGAAGCTGTAGAGCGGTACACTGTCATTACCATACTGATGCAGCTGGGTCTGTATGTGTGTGTACTATAGAGAGAAACAGAGAGCGCATATGTGTGTGTGTGTGTGTGTATGGGCTGGGTATGCAAAAGAGAGTGCAGAAAACCTTCAATTATCCCCTTTGCTGCAGGAGTTCCCATGGATGCCACCATGTCACTGTGGCTAACTGCTGGCTAAAAGCAAAGCATGCACCACTGCACAGAACAGAAATCAGTTGCAGGGACCAGATGTAGCCTCACAATTTTGAACAGCATGACTGAAAAATAGCAGAAATGTGTCTGTAAGCATTTCTGTGACTCACATGATGTGTGGATTTGTGGATCTGCAAGTGTACATACATGCATACACAATCATCTGCTTCAGAGTGGCTCAGTGCGCTTCACACAGTACATTGCATTGTATGTGCATCATATGCCTGAGTATGTTCCTGTGTTTATGAGTGACACTGATACGAATCCACACACGAGGAAAGCAGCGCGGGCGCCTGCACTGCTGCTGCTCCCAGGCTGGTCTGACAACATATCTGTCAACAGATCGCCTGATATAGAGAATCTGATCTCATCGTGTGCTGCGCCGAGCCCCCAGGGTCCAGGCACAGCCATTACAAGCACAGTATATCTGTCAGGATTTGTCGGTAAATGGGGTGGAAGAACCATGGGGGTCCATCAGAGTCAAAATGCCACATCTGGTGCCACATATCTCGGTGACAGCCCTCACCGGGTTAATTGACCAAAATAGTTACAGTGTAGATTCGCTGGTGGTCTAATTGAAACGAGCGGAGGCAAATTATAACAAATGATAAATCAGCATCATTACACCACGACTGGTATATGAGCTGTAAGATTGCACAGATGAAACTGATTGACAACCAGTGAGAAATAGGTCATAGACAGATGTACATCTGAATGAAAACAACTGAGAATAAATCGCACAAGCTGGCAATAACATCTGATGCATGAAACCCAACAACCTTCCAGCATGGTTAATTCCACAACACCAGCCAGCCAGACAAAAGCCGTTGTAACGGGACAGTGTGCGGCGTTTCACGCTGGTCAAAACACTCAGCATCGCCGCATGCAGGTTCAGCTGTCATCGATCTCATAAACGGTCTCCTCTAAGTGCCCTCAGCGCCGACAGCAGCTCCACCGCTCCCCAGGACCCCTGCTGAACACAACGACGTAATTGCACTGATGGAGACCTGGTCAGCTTTCAAAGTGAGGGGTTCAAAGTTCAAAGGTGGACTGTGACCTCATGGGAGCAGAAATAATCCTGGGGTGGGGAGGTTAAAGGTCACATGGCTGGGATGTAGTGTCATCTATTGGTTTACTAACACAGGTGTAGGCCTGTTGTTCACTCGGAGATTAATCACAACATCAAATAAATGTCAGAATCATCTAAATAACTTGTACATGACCGTAATAGACATGATTGATTATTTCTGACCTGTTTTTGTTTCCTCAGGCTACCCAAGAAAAAAACGGGAGCTCTATTTGACCACGAGGATGAATTTTATTAGCTGACCAAGGAGACACAATATCCCTTGCTGGCTGAGTGTTTGGACCACTGATTCTTCAACAAACAAAAGAGAAAGCCAAGGGGATAGAAGGAGCACAAGAGCGAGGGGCTGTTTTATGTGGTCACCGCTAGCTGCTGCTGGTGCTGACAAAACCACTACCTCATCCGCTAAATGCTCTTTCACTTCCAAGTCTATTAGTTTATCTCCAGAGGCATCGTCTAGCCTGTGCACCTCAGAGACTCCCTGGATTACATTAGAGACAGTTAGCCGTTCATTCTTTCTTCACAGCCAGCTTTAAACGCAATCAGGTATATGGCAATGATGCAACTAAGCAATTTATTGGCATTGAATTCCATCGCTATGACCTAATTTTTCTAAAATTTCGGATGATTATTTGGTTAGTGCAGCACGTCTATGGATCTGGAGCCCAGCGCATCATTCTTTTAAAATGCTTCATGTAGCAATGAAAGGTGACCGCCCTGCAACTCCACGATCCATACGCATTTTACAATTTAAATGAACCCAAAATTTATTCCCACCACATCGCCATTACACCACACTGTGGGATAAAAAACTACCTTTTTGACGGTAATCAGTGAGAACAAACTGATCTTTATGTTGAGTTAAGAGAGAAAGGTTTGAACATGTGCCTTAATCACAAACCGCGTTTAATGTCTCTGCTGCTGTTAAACTGGGAACTCAAACTTAACATTCTGTCATCTGGTGCACTGCAGAAAATCTCCATCTTAACAACTCATTTAGTATCATATTCAGAATTAAAATCTTGTTTTGATTCAAACGAGAAAAAAAAGCTGCCAATGGGACTTGTTTTTGATGCTAATCAACTTGTTTCCAGAATTGTCTTAATTAAGTGTCATTTCTTTAATACTAGTGGGATGATCTTCCTTATTCTGCCTTGATTCAACATATTTATACTTGTATACTCCCAGAAAATTTCCTGAAATAAGTGAAATTGCATTGGGAACAAATGGGACAACTCATCCCACTGGCAGATTTTTCATGTGTTTTAAGAAAAACAAGACTTTTCGACTGAATATGAGCAAAGTGGCTTGGTAAGATGGAGATTTTTTGCAGTGTGGTGGCTTTCATCCAAAATGCTTTACAGCACCATGACTGCATATGCTTTCAGTCAAGGGTGGCCTGCAGTGTGAATCAAATTCCTAACTTCGCACTACTACTGCTCTGCCAATGAAACGTAGTTTTTACAAACTACACACTTTTTGTTGATGACCTTCATCAAACACATGATGAAGGAATGAAAGGAAAGACCCAATCATGAAACAGTTAAAAGCAGAGATAAATGGAGTTTTGAGAATCAACAAAACCTGCAGAAATGGACTATTTGTGTTGTCCTGGTTCATAAGTACCTTATCGAGCTTTGCCTCGATCTCCACCACATCCGTCTCCACCTCATCGATGCCAGCCCTGCAGAGAGGAAAGACAAAAAGACAAAGAGTCGGTCAAATCTGAGAACAGGAAACAAAGCCATTTCTGAGAAAAGGAACCACATGTTGGACTGAAAACCATTACAGTCACAGTTGTAATAAGACTGAGATTCCTGTTTGGGTGGGATTCTTGGATTAGCGGTAAACCACAACGTCACAGTGAATAATAACAAATAATCCAAAATCACATCATTTTAGTTTTGAAGTGAAAAAAGTGGGAAAAAGACACTGAGGGAATGAAGAGGGAAAAAAATCAAGAGGAAAAAGGGAGGAGGTGAGAGATTAAAGCGTGACTGAAAAAGAGTGGGAGGAAAGAAATGAAGGAAGCGAAGGCTCAGAGCTGACAGCAGAGAGCCAAACATCATACTGTGAATTCATCTATATCTAAATTTTGACTCCCTATCCTCTCCTTGTAAATTATGCTGCAATCAGGCTGCACCCATCTCTCAAACCCTTGAACATTAATACTGATGGCCAGATCGACGTAGGCATCACTTGGGAAGATTAGTGGTCGCGGTCCTGCTGCAAAATCAATGGATGACGCCATGCAGACACACACATCCTCACTTAGAGTATTCATGAGAGGAGCTGCAAACACCAGAGAGGCATCATCAGCACAAAAGGTCTCATAGTGGATGTAGGAAGAGTCACACACACACACACACACATGCACACATGCATACACACACAGCAATTTTGCATCTAACATAGAATGTTTTTTTTTCAATAGGTGCAATCTTAAAATAGGATTTTAACTGCATTATTTACATGTATGGCAGACAATGAGAGTGGTTGACTTGATGGCCCTCAGCAGGGTGTGTGTGTGTGTGTGTGTGTGTGTGTGTGTGTGTG
>OMLF01017267.1:13781-48266 GCA_900302615.1 Holocentrus rufus | reverse complement strand
GATGGCAGAGTGAGTGTGGGCAATGCTCCACGGGCCTGAGCAGTGAGCATATCTTGGCCAATATTAAGGTGTGTGTGTATTTTTATGTATGTCTGTGTGTGTTTCTGTGTGTCTGAGTGCACCACAAACAACTATTAATTTAAAAAATGCGCGTTGTCCATGTGCGTGTGTCTAGATGCTTTTTTGCTTGCCTTTTTGACTGTATTTACATTTGTGTGTGTGTGCATCTGTCTTTCTGCGCATCTATGTTTGCGTGTGTGTGTTTGTTTGTGTGTATGTGTTAATCAGTTTCCACTTCCAGTTAATGAAGTTTCCAGCTCGCTGTGCTTAGCTCTCACTGGGGGGGGGGCTGGTAGTGTAGATGTGTCTGAATGACTCAACAGAAAACACACAGCCAGACCTCTGCTAGGTAGAGATAATGACTTCGAGTAAGATACTGAATCACTCTTCTTCATCCTCTCTCAGACAGTTTAGGACTACTATACTGTACCTCACCTGTTTTTATCAGTTTTATTGGTTAATTTGTTTGCACCCAGTTGCTCCCCATGCTAGGGATGCAAATTATCGAGTAATTCATTAATCGATAGTTGTTTCATCTTATCGATCGATGATCGATTAATTGATAAACGGCAATTTTTCTGAGAAGCTAAATTTCCCTCTGAATCAATAGGTTCCTTTCTACGAAAATGCTATCTTTCTTATGAAAGAGAAAATGCAAATCATATTCCTTAATAAAAGATTTATTCTTAACAGCAGGGAACAACACATTCACAAATGGAACAATGCAATAACAAGGCTACTTAGGCTACTTGAAACATGCGATTAATTGCAATTAATTTATTTTAATCGAGTAATTTCTTATCGACAATTAATCGATAATCGATTAATTGTTCGCATCCCTACCCCATGCACATTGATCATAAACACCCTGTTTCTACATCATCAAAGTGCATAATTAAGAGAGGATGGAAAACTTTGATCCTTGAGTTTTATTATTCCAGGTTTTATGTGCATCAGTTGATGTAGCCTATAGGGAAAAGGCTAAACCCACCAGGTTCTGCTTTTTTAAGCTGATTTACAGGATCACACTGATTTAAGTCCTGGATAAACAGAATCTTAGTTAGGATTTATAACAAAATAATGCTGTTAAATTGTGTGACTTCACAGCTTGCTATTTGATTTAGCGTGTAGTGCTCACAGCAGCTAGGATCAGCTCAGTGTGAAATTCATTTCTGCGGTGTAAATTTATTAAGGCTGGCCTCGATCTGGCCTCTCTGTCTTTCTCAGTCCGTCTCTGCCTCTCTCGTTATTCAGGTCTCACTTTCTCTGTCCATCTGTTATTTTTTTACGTTTCACATTTTTTCCCACATCCGTCTTCCTCTCTTTGTCCTTTTTTCTCTTTACCTTTCCTCCTGTCTCTATCGCTCTCTCTGTCTCTTTCCAATGAATCCTTAATGAATCTCTCTGCTGGGATTCAGGCAGAAATAAAATATAATTCTACATGTCAGGTGAAGAGTTACGTTAATGCACACAGTTAAATGTTTAATGGTTAGTGCCCAAGCTAACACATGCTGCTGAGTCAGGAGACACTGAACTCTGTTCACCTTCAGGGCAAAAGGGTAATAAGCTAATTTTAATTAACATGACTTGCACTATATTATGAGATATTTAGTTAGCAAGAAATATAAATGTGTTTCAGTGGGGTTTGCAGGGTTTCAGTCACTTAAAATTAATAACTTAAAGCCAGATCATTAGTCATTAGTCCCTTCAGAACTCAATTCATCAGCGTAGCCTTTCTAATCCAGTTGTTGCCATCTTGTAGGACTACGAGCAAGCTGATGGAGAGTATTTGATTTTCAGTATGACTGACAGTCTGAGCCAATGGCCATTTAGTGACCGACTGACAAGCTGACTTATTTTGATGAACAAATGATTTTCTGCCACAGGAGGAAAAGCAGCAGCAGATAACTGAATGGCATATTATTGATGACTTGAAAAAGATGGACAGTATGTTTAACCAGTGAAATGGAGCTGTGACTAATTGACTGACTCACTGACTGATGCAGCTGTATGACTAACTCATAAGGCGAATGCATGACTGATGACCTTTCCAACACAGGAGGAGAAGGAGCAGCTGATCGAGTACCGCAGTTCAGTGGCCAGTCTGGTGGGTCGGGCCAAGACGGTGGTGCAGCTCCGCCCCCGCAGCGCAGAGAGCACCCTGGGAGCCACCACACCCATCAAAGCCATCTGTGACTACCGACAGATAGAGGTATGGCACCTGCCGTAGTTCACTAACATGCTGTTTGACAGTAGGCGCGCATGCGTTGAAACCTAGAGCAGCTCAGGTACAAGGGGTCCACTTCCCCTTAAACCCTTCAGCAAAGAGTTCAAAGAGTTATTTAAGCTTGTCTGGATGTAAGTGCCTGCTAAATGCCTGAAATGTAACAAGGATTCATCTCCATAAAGAGAGCAAAAATGTTGGGGGCTGCTAGTGAAAACAGATGTGTTGCTCCAACTGAGTTTATCAAGCGTTGATATGGAGGCAAGTGTTCCAGACTTGTTATGGTGCTCTGTTGCCTGATGAAGTCCTGGTCTGGCGATGTCTGCCTTTTTACTTTACAGTTACATCAGATTAAATTGTTCATCTTTTGCCACCTCCCTTCTCAGTCATTGTTACCTGAGTAAATGCAGATTAGTTTTAAAAAGCATCATTTGCCTACCAGGACTACGTCAGCTGACAGAATGTGTTCACTCAGTAACACGTCACCTGAGTTCACTGCCCTCACCTCTCTGTTGTGTCGACCTTCACCTCCAGTCGTCTCCTCTTCGCCCTGCACTTCTTCTCTAAGCCACTCCCACTGGCACTTATATATTTATTTATTTTTCATTTGGACAACTCTACGTGAACTGTTAATCTTTTCTCAGGGGAAATGTTCAAACTATGTTCATGTCATTTTAAGTGGCAGGTACAAAGAGCCAAGTTCCACTTTGAAAGCTGAATGAGCAGAGTACTTATGGTGCAGGATTTATAATGGGATTTTGTTTTCGCTGTTTCATGCAATTTTCTTTGTTATATGAAATCTGTGTTTTACTTTTGACAGATCTTTTGCCTTTATTCCACCAAGAAAACAGTGACATGCGTCTATCTGTCACGGGATTGATATTAAAGCCCCCAAAATAGCCAAGAGACTCTTGAAAGTAAAGAAATGATTAATGACTAGAGGCAAATTTCTTTTGCCAACTGTTTTTTCCCACCACGGCCCTTTTATATAGCACTCTTAGGAACAAGTTAAGTCGTCTCTCTCTCTCTCTCTCTCTCTCTCTCTCTCTCTCTCTCTCTCTCTCCCCTCCAGCTGTGATGTCCTCAGGGATTCTAAAAGCCTATCAATTATACATCCATCCCAGCCCGTTTGCTGGCTCGGTTGGACATCTGCGTTTCCTCTCGCCCGGCTCTCTAGCTGAGTGTAGCTTGGCGTGGACACCCAGGTGTCCCTGATGCAGCTATTTTAGTCTGCTGTGTTAGATTCCCCGGGGTCGATTTGCTCGGTGAAGCGTGCTGTATGCGAGGTGTTGTGGCCAGGTGAAGCAGGAGGACAGGGGAATGCTGCCGGGCTTCGTTCCAAAGTCACTTTCCCCCACTCGATCTCCTCTGCCTCATCATCGATCTAGAGAGCTGAGAGCTACAGAATGTAAAGCGACATGCTGTCTGTCTGCTCTCTGCAGGGCGACTTGAGTTTTCACCAAACTTCTGGTCCAACTTGCACATTACCAAAAGTAATCTTTCTCTCCTTCCCTTTCCTGTGTCTTCTCCTCTCTCTCCACACCCTCATGTACCTCTGTGCCTCTCCCCTCTCACTCCCTCCTCCTCCTCCTCTTCTTCCCTTCCTCTCGTCTGTCGGCTGGGCTGGCAAGACTAACGTTCAGGTATAGCTGCCTATGTTCTCCCTCTCTCACCTCTGATCAGTTCTTACACTGCACACACTGCACTGCCCTTGCCCCTCTCTTCTCAGCTGATCTCAGATCCAGTTTCACTCTCAGTAATCTGTAGTCACTGTGAGCCTGGTACCCGTCGTTGCCAATTTTCTTAGGGTAAAGTTAAATCCAGTATAATTACTTAACTTGCTTCACAGATGGTGCATTGGAGCCAGTGGTTCCTACGTGGCTGAGTCAAATTCTGCAGTCTGATCATCTTTTCAGGAACTAGTATGTAGAAAATATCTAATATCTTGTAAGAGTAAAAGCAGTCAGGCCAATAAGAATAAAATTTCCTTAAAGAAACATGCAGCCCTGATAGCAAATGGGCTATTTTTTTGTTTTTTCATAATTATCTCCTGAATTGATGGTGATAGGGATAGTATGGATTTACCATAAATGCCGTTGTGTCCGCTGCCACAGATCGTAGCTGTAAATGCAATAACTCACGTACTGTTTATTTGAATCTTTTCAAATTTGCTGTGCACATTCATGACCCTCAGACGAAAAACCCTATTTATCTTTGTCAGCCCATCAGGCTGAAGTCAGGTCATTTCAGGGGATGCACCCTGCTGTTGTTCTCTGACGGCACGTCTAGTTAGACACTAGAAAGTATGGAGAAAAAGGAAAGATTGAGACACAGAAGGGAGGGTGACATGTGACTGAAGTCCCAGGCTGACTAAAATCCAGCATGTTTAAGCAGCTTGGCATGTGTACGAGCCAGCTGAATCACCAGGAAGCTGAAGCAAATAAGCTCTTGGATCAACACAAAGTTGTGCCACAAGAGCACTAATATCAATTTCATCTCTGTGTGTTCAGTACTTTTTCAGGCTATAATAGTACATGTTAACTTTAGCACTTAACTTTAGTGTGTTGATGACAAAAGCTTAAAAGCAGCAGTGCTATAACAACTGCACACAGAGGTGAAACTGGTATTAATCTTATTGCCAACTGGTGGAAATTTGATCAGTGAGTTCATTTGCTAAAATCAGATGTAATCCTTCAAGAGCACAGATGTAGGATGAGAATATTTGTTCAGATCAAACAGACTCAGAGGATAAAATTAACTTGGTGAGGGGTCTTAGACTAGTAATCCTACATTTAGATGTTTAACATCGACACCCAGAAGTCGACTGAGATCAGCTGGTGAGTGAAGGCAGCAACCGCTGAACTGAACTGAATCTAACCCAGTCCATGGCCTCCAGGCTCATTCAGTCAGTCAGACGATTTCAACTCACAGCTTTAAGCTTTAATGTACATTTCATGTATTTACGTACATAGCCTTGCATTATGGATGTGTTGTGTGTGTGTGCAGAGAAGGGGTGAGAGGGGGTGGCGGGTGTTGGAGGCAGGACAGTAGTTTAGATTGTATGTGCAGCCCTAAAACTCTTAACCACAGCCATCGCTTTGCCTACCAGTGTGTAAGTTCTGGATTTCTTTTCAGAACCATACTGAATTATGCCAGATTCTAAACCCAAACTCTCTGTACTTTTGTCCTGTGCTGGGTTTCTCAAAATCACCATGTCAGTAATGTTCCCACTATTAGTGAACTGCTGCTCAAATGAACTTGTGAAACCCCCTCCAGGTATCAGTAATCCTCGCTTTGAGTTTGGACACTCGCTGCTCTCACGTCCTGTCCAGAAACGTGAAGTGGCTCTTCAATTCAACATGGCATAGTTCCAGCGTTGGCTTCTCTGATATCATGAGATCATTTTAGGGCTTTTGCTAACCTCATGAAACCCATGAACCTTTGCATTTTGTGTTGCATTATGAGTTTGTTGCTATCAGCTTTTGGTTTACATGTTTTTCATGGTTTCCCCTTTTCTCCCCCTCTGATTCCACCTCTTTTGCATTCTTTCCAATCCTCTGTTCCATCGGACTTTTCGCCCATCACTCTACTCAAATTTCTGTCATGTGTTGTCTTCTCTCCGTTACTTATCATTTCATCTGTCTTATTCATCACCCTTTCATATTGTTATCATTTATCTTGACATCTTTGTCCTCCTTCCCTTTCTGTGTTCATTTCTCTCTCCTGTCTCCATTTTGCACCCATCTCTCTTCATTTTCTCTCCCTTCCCTTATCTCTCCATCTCCTCCTCTCGCTCCCCCATCTTTCCATCACTTTTTCCCATCTCCCAACCTTCATATCTTCTTCACCTTCTTCACCCTCCCTATTCTCACACTCCCCTCCTCCCATCACTCTTTTTATCTCTCTGCATTCCATCATCCCATCTCCTCCTGCATTTGTGGTCCATCTCCCCCCATCTCTCTCTCTCCCTCTCTCTCTCTCTCTCTCTCTCTCTCTCTCTCTCTCTGTATCCATCGTGCACCCCTGACCCTTCTCAGATCACTATAAGCCGAGGAGAGGAGTGTGTGCTGGAGGACAACTCCCAGAGGACCAAGTGGAAGGTAATCAGTCCCAGTGGGAACGAGGCGATGGTCCCCTCGGTGTGTTTCACCGTCCCACCTCCAAACCAGGAGGCCATCGACATGGCCAGCAGGTACGACACATGTTGTGGTGATCATATTGGAGAGCAGACTTTTAGTGTTTATATCTAGGATTAATAAATCCAGTCTATGGTAGGTTTGTCATTTTATCAGTCAAGTGGGTTTGAATAGCTGACAGTAAGAAATCCCATAATTTATTTTGATATTTTGTTGTTAGTAATTATATCACAGTAGATGGCACTTTTGGAACAAATGAAACTCAAAATTGATTTGTGTGCATATTTCACAAACTGACAGATGCACTGTCTGCCAGTATTTGCACCCAGTCCATCCATGCACCCATTCCACTGTGTGTGTGTGTCTGTGTGTGTCTGTGTGTGGGCTTGCAGGATGGAGCAGTTGTACCAGAAGGTGATGACTCTGTGGCACCAGCTCCATGTTAATATGAAGAGTGTGGTGTCCTGGCATTACCTGCTCAAAGATGTCAGGACTGTCTCCGCATGGAACCTGGACACGGTAACACTCATTTTTTGTTTGTGTGTGTGTGTGTGTGTGTGTGTGTGTGAGCGTAAAAGTTCTGTTGTGTTCTGTTCTGTCCTACCTAATTCTGTTGTGCTCTGCTCTACTTTATTCTGTTCCATTCTATTCTCACCAATTTTGTTCTCTTTGATTCTGTTCTGGTACATTCTGTTCTTCTCCCTTTCATTTTGTTCCATTTTGTTCCGGCCCATTGTGTTCCGGTCTGTTCCATTCTGTTCTGCTGTGGTTTCTGCTCTGTTGTACTAATCTGCATCTCTCTCTCTCTCTCTGTCTCTCTCTCTCTCTCTCTGTCAGGTTCGTGGTCAGTCTCCGGAGGAGCGGCAGCAGGTCCTGGATCACCTGGAGGCCCAGCTGGCCGACTTCCTGTCTGACAGCAGAGAGAGTTCTCTGTTCACGCCGGCCGACAGGCGAGAGCTGGAGAGGGACGCTCAGCAAGCGCAGCAGCACTGCCAGGACCTGCTGCTCAACATGGAGACTGGTAGGACGGGGGAGAGACACACACCAGTGCATGCATGCTTACCATGCCTACACACACCTAGTGGCATTTGTGCCATATGCACACACACACATGCACACACACAAGAATGCAGGGTCCACAATTATTAGCAACCAAGTACCAACTCCCAGTAAAATTTGTCTTTGGCAAATAAATCAGTAAGAGTCCCAGCAACAGCTACATTCAGTCTCTGGTGGTCCAAACTTTCTCCCAGTTGACCAGCCAATCAAATCAAAGCAAAACAAATGGCTCTGTGTCTTGCATCCTATTGGCTGTTTGTTATGCCTGCTCTATACAAAGCAGGAACATCCAAACTTCAGTAAACTGATATATTTTAATGACAGAAAGCATATTTCTGTCAACAGTGTGTATTGATTATTTTGGCCAGTCACTTTTTTTTTTTTTATTTGAACTTCATATATGTATTTGTACAGGCAGAGCCTTTAACACAGGCAGTGTAATAGGCTGTAATGTTGTGCATTGTGTGTCTGTAATAACTCTTCTTTCTTCTTTTCTCTCTCTCCAGTGGAGAAGGATGAGTCGGTCTCTCGCTCCTACCTGTCAGAGCTGCACAACATCAGGCTCCGTGTGGACGAGGCAGAGCAGAGGCTGATGAGGGGCATCCAGACTCCGCTGCCCAGCAGGCTGTCAGGCGACAGCGCTGACAACACCGTCCAGATCGCAGAACAAGAGGTGAGCCCTCCATGGCAGCCCCACCTGCTGGTCACAGGGGGCAATAACACCCTTTATTGAACTGGACTGATAAGTGTTGTTCTTTGAAATCCAATGGTTTTGATATGGAACATAACAATTTAACAAGCATTTCACTTCAAGTAAAGTTTTTTTTTTCTCACGGAAAATAGAAACACTTATAATCTCTATTAAAAATATGTATTTGTTGCTGCTAGTTAATTTAAAAAAAGTTTGTTAGTGGTATGGTTTGTTAGTCAGTATGTTAGTGGACAATTTAGATGGCAAGCATTTCTCAAGCTTAACTCAGAAAGGTAATGATTTTTACAGAAGCCTGTGAATAGTATTGTGTATTTGTGTGATTTACGTAATATGACATAAACTTAAAGTTATCTGCAATTTAAATTTTTTTTCTTATCTAGCTCTGGAACCCAGTTCTTTTTCCAACTAATTTTAAGTGTTTCAGTCTCCTCGCAGTGTAGCATAGTTTTCAGTGACTGACAGTTTACCTGTGACTGAATCATCATGATTTTGTAAACTCCATCACTGACCTACAGAAAGTCAGGATACACCCTCAGATTTTACAGGCAGGTTATTATAAATATCTTATGAACTCCTCCTTCTTATGCAGAAGCTGAAGTCGGAGTTGGACGCCCTGCGCTCCACCTTGGGTGAGGTGTCCCGCCGCTGTGTCAGTTTCTTCGAGGAGAAGCCGTCCTCCTCCAGTGTTCCTGTCCTCCGGTCTGAACTTAATCAGGCTGTGGAGAAGATAGACAAACTGCACAACCTGTCCACTGTCTTCCTACAAAAGTAAAAGGACTTTTTTTTTTAAACATTTCGCAGCACACTTCTGTTTTGTATCATTTAACCCAGAGCTATACCTAAGATTCAAGTATGGTTTACATAATAAATTTCATTTAATTAATCGCCATTCTGATGCTGCATACTTATTTAATCATCTGTTTAACCACCAATCTCTCCCTGTGTCATTTTATCGTTTGCAGGTTAAAGACTGTAGACGTTCTAATCCATAGTCTGGACGAAGCAGAGAGCCAGGTCAGAAAGTATGAGAGCAGACTAAGTGAAGAGGACATCGTGCCTGCTGACACCACGGCCATCCGCAACCTCAGAGATCAGCTGAAGGTAAGGGATTGTTTCAAATACATTTTACTCCTTTTATTGTAGTTTTTTGCAATTTGCATTTTGTAGTGCATCTAGTCTGCTTCATATGCGTGCAAACCCTCACTCTGCCTCCTCTGTACGCCCTTTTGTTTGTCTTTCATCCCTCTCCAGAAGTGGCAGACGGAGCTCGGAGAGCAGGAGGGCGTCTTCCAGGCTCTGCAGTCGGAGGTGAGCCGGGCCAAAGAGGCGGGCTCTCAGCTGAGCAGGCTCCACCCAGACCGCAGCCCTGAGCTGGAGCGCTACCAGGAGACAGCCAATCAGATAACAGAGAGGTGGAACGGCATCAAGAGACAGATGGAGACTCGGTGAGCAGGAAGGGGAAAGATGAGGAAGAGGGAGAAGACTTGGGGAATAGAGGACTCTGAGGATGGTGGGGGTTTTGTGGGGTGAATGGGGTAAATAATAAAGGGTAGAGGTGAGTGGAGAGGAGAAAGGTGCAATGGCATTAAAGCCCACAAAATAATGTTTCAGGTTATGTCATTTTTTATTTGTTTATTTTTTTAATAAAAATTTAAGTTAAATACACCTATATCTTGAGTTAAGGTGTGTAATAAAATTTGCATAGAGCTTATGTTTGAAGCTGAACCCTACAAGAATACATATGAATATACCAAACGTTTTCTGTATTGTCAATATTTATGAATATACCAAATAAACTTTTTTTCTGTGAGATATCAATTTTAAACCCTCTGGATCTCTTTTCCCTTTCTGCTCCAGACGAAGTGAACTGGAGGCTTTGGGCTCAGTCCTGCAGCAGTACAGAGACGGACACTCTGCCCTGATCCAGTGGATAGAAGAGACCACAGAGAGACAAGAAAACACACAGCCTGGACAGACAGACAGCAAAGCCTTGTCTGAACAACTGGCCCAGCAGACGGTCAGTAACACACATTTTTATCCTGAGATGGATGAGTGTGGTGTGGAAGCATGGTTACTTATAAAGGCAATGAAATATAATGGATTAATTACAATGAATGATTCAATAAATGATAGAGGCATTGGTATATTTAAATGTGGTATGGTGGAAGAATGAAAGAGAAAAATGAAATGAAGAAACAAATGAATAATGAATACCACCTACGCATTGTGACTGACTCCCTTTTGTGAATGATCTCTGACGTCTTCGTTCTCTTCCTCAGGCATTAGTAGCTGAGATTGAACAGAACCAGACCAAACTAGATGAGTGCCAGACTCACTCCAAACAGTACTGCACTGCAGTCAAGGTATGGTGCTGTTTCAGAAGTTTCTATTAATGTTGGTTATATATGATATACTGTTTGCTATTTTTTTTTTTTAAGCTACATAGAGTACAGGAGTAGTGGTGTTTACTGCAAAAGGGAATTGTAGATAGATTCAGAGTCCACAGTGACAGAAACATAGAATTGACTTTGACATGTGATTGTTTAAATACTCAATACATTGTTGTATGTTACAAACAAAGAAAAAAACAGATGCATTTGATAAATATCAAGTTGCTGCCTCGCGCAGCATTTTCATTTTTATGTTATTGAACCATCTCTCATACTTGTATACCGTAGGACTACGAACTGCAGCTGATGACATACAGAGCCTTTGTAGAATCGACCCACAAATCCCCTGTGAAGAGGAGGAGGATGCACTCTTCATCTGACGCCATTACTCAGGAGGTGCAGAGTTTGCTCCTTTGATAAATATCATTGTCACTTTGTATAGAATGAAGTAATTCAGCTGTGCACATTCTAACATTTGTTTGGTTTATCACTCTAGTTCATGGACTTGCGCACACGCTACACGGCCTTGGTCACCTTGACAACCCAACACGTCAAATACATCAGCGATGCACTGAGGAGACTAGAGGAAGAAGAGGTGAGATTTTCACTTTTTCGTGCTGTATATTAACCCTATATCTGTTTCTATTAGGCTTTATATGCCTAATTTGTATGTGGTATGTAGAATTCATGGTCAAATTGAATAATACTGATATAAAAAGTGCAAATGCCATTTTATTTTGTGTATCACCTTGTCTGCCTGGAAAAAAATGTGATTGTCACCTAATGGCAAAATATTGGCTTCATTATATAAATTGTTTGAGATACGCTATGTAAAATGTCACTTCTCTCCTCTAAATCTGTGCAGAAAGAGGTAGAGGAGGAGAAGCAGGCCAGAGTAGGCCAGGTCTCAGACCTGCTGGGCTGGGTCAAAGGCCTCCAGAGACGGGCCGGAGCCTCCAACGCTGAGTCCTCACTTGCTGCTCAGCAGGTATGATACAACAGATTTCTGTTTTATTTTGGCTGTGCACGTTATCCCACTCACAAGTTTGCTTTAAGTAAGCCAGGTAATGTCCAGTCAGCCTAGTAAAACTGCTCAGGGTCTGGCAGTACAAGACTGTGGTTTCGCTGTGCAAGCAGGGTGTTGCTGTCTTGACATGTTGTCTATTACTACATATTGTGTGTCTGTCAGACTCAGCATGAGACCAAACATATCATCTGTGTGTTTTAAAGGCCATCAATGAACAGCTGTCTGCCAAGAAGGATGAGGTGGCTGAGGCAATAAGGAGCACCCAGGTCTTCCTGCTATCAAAACAGGCCAGCAAGTAAGTTAACATCACAGACACACACACACACACACACACACACACATACACACACATTCTTTGTATGCTCTCTATACATACATGGACTAAACAGACTAATGGCATTATGACTGTCCTTGTCTCCTAAAAACTAGAACAGAGCAACACACAAGGATCCACACATGTACTATACACTCACACACAAAAGACATGCTCTTGTTGTTGCCCCTGTACACATATGTACAAATAGACACTCCTTGTGTGCTTTCAAATCTGCTTGTGGCCTCTGAACCATGTGTAGGATTCATGCTGTTCAGGGAGTTTCTGGAATATCATGGAACTTCCAGCAATACAACGGGACGTTTTTGAAATGGCCCATTACAACAGTACACCAGAATGTATTTTACAACTTGTCTCACACATTCGTTGCATTAGATGATGGTTTGCAGCCATTTTTAAAAATCATTGTCATCAAACCAGGGAGGAATGACATTTTTAGGTCATGGAAATGCTGACTTAGTTATGGAAAGCCATAGAAAAGTCAGTGACCTCCACTAACCTTTGCCCTCGTGTCATATCCAGGTTGTCCCCAGAGGAGCGAGCCCAGGTAGCAGCCCAGCTGGATGAGCTGACGGCCACGTACAACCAACTGTGTGACAGCTCCACCCAACAGCTGCAGCAGCTGGAGCAGCAGCTGGCCAAGGAGGAGGAAAGAAAGGTAGAGAGGATAGAGGGATTGATCACAAATTGGAAAATTGCAAAAATGTGGAGGGAGGAAGGAATAGATACACACAGAGAGACTGGGCTAAACAGGTATAACTTGATAGCATGGCACACACTCACCCCTTGCTCATTGATTACCATCCAAACCACATAACTTTAAATCCTCAGTAAAAACAAATCTAAACTTCTGACTTATAATTTGTTGCTTTCGTGTGGCATTCACTCCTATGCATCTGTACAAAAAGGATTAGACATTTTTGGCTGTCTACACTATCGACAGTAGCCATGCCAGCAAGTTAGCTGTGCCCTCTAGGTAACCTTATGGGCTGTGTGTATCTATGGGAAGAGTATAAGTGAGGGGATCACGGGTGTGAAAGAGAGGGATGATGGCAGAAATGAGCAGGAACAGATGGATGGAGAGACAGAAGATGGGGAGAGTCATTACAGCAACTCATTCTGCTGATGCAAGCTTGAAAAATGCTCTTTGACCAAGTTGCTCAAAATTTGATCTGCCTACTGCCGTTGTTATAAAATGTCGCTTTGACTCTGGAATTTGCTCGCGAGCTGAGTTGTGTGTGTGGGCCAGTGAGAGTGTGTGTAACATAGAGCATGTTGAGTGTTGCTCGTCCACTGCGTGTGCATTTTTGACACACATCACCATTGTTCACAAGTTTCACTCATGGACTTGGACTGGTTTAACTGACACCACAGACCCTATTCAGACATTGGATGTATTCAGAAGGACAAAAAATGTAATGTTTGTATTTCTGTAATAATATATAATAATTATATAATATAACTATAATAATATAGTAATAATATATGTATGCCACTTATTTTTGACCTCCTGTTCCTTGCAAATCCAGGAGAAGTTAGAAGGAGTAGAACGTTTCTAAAACTTAAGTCTGTTTTAGTCTTTCGCTTAGCAGCTTTAGTCTTTCACTTGGTTATCAACTACATTCTGTTGCCCACATTTCGCTAGAATTCACTTTCTTTTCAATTTTTAAGACTTATGAATGTGGACACAGAACTAGATGGATTCATTAGATGACACTGTCTGAATTGGGCCTTGGCATGGAGTGTTCCTCTCTCGCATCCATCTCCAACAAGCCTGCACTCATGTCATCTACCATCACCACCCTCATAGTTGCTATCATCTTCATTGTTTCATTATCATCATTATCATCATAAAATACATCTGCTTAACTGCTAATATGGCTAATATATGGCCTTCAGTGGTGCAGCAATAGTATAGCGCTGCCCAAGTCATGCTAGCAGTTAGGTAAAAACTGTAGAGCTCTGCTTTTGTTAGAAACATTATTAGAAGCACAACCATTTTTTAAAGGCGATGCACCATCACATTAGACTATCATTTTGTGTGCTGCAAAATGATCGCTCATAGAGCACTGTATCATATTACTAAAAGGTTAATGCAGAAGTAAAATCATACACATTTTGTACACACTCCATTTCAGTGTTTTACACACTATCAAGTGTACTCCATATACACATTTAGTGCAGATCACATGTAGTTATTCACAGCCAGCTCTCACTCTGTCATAAAATAGTTCCTGTTGCATCATGTACAGTAAATCATTCAAAAAACTGATTGAATGTGTGTGAAATTTTCACAAATTTCCAGCAGTTGTTGACATTGATTTTTATGTGTTGTTGAATGCAACCCGTAATTGACCCCTGTGTGAATGGTTTATATTTTATATTTTTACAGGTGATGTTATAGTGTGTGATAAAAATATATACTCACTCAAGAGTAGGGGTTTGAAAACGTGTTTATTAAGTCAATATCGGTGTAGAGTGTAAGTGCACCAGAGGCCAGCTATGCAAAACCCTCACTTCACTGATTGAGCATGATGTGTCCAGATCACATGAGTGTGTTTGTGTGTGTGTATGTGTGTATGAGAGGTTTTGTGTTTGTTTTTGTTTGTTTTGTCTAATGCATACTATTAATGTGTGAAACTTTAAACCAGCATTTTGCTTGAAAATCACTAACAGCTGCCACTGGAGAATTGTGGACATCCGAACTCTGAAGCAAGGATCAGATTGAGAGATGGAAATCAAGGCAGAACATTTGTACAGTCAACACTCGATCTTCTGTCTGTAGTCAGTTGATGAGTTTACTTTTAAGTCAGTCTCCTTAGCCATAAGGATATGTTCTGACCTAGGACCGAGACCTAAAAAGCCATAGTTTAGTCAGTTTAGAGAGTTAGAGTTAGAGTTAGAGTTTGAATCACAGTCAACAGATGGATTGAAAGACAATGTGGTATTGTAGTTAGAGGAAAGAGTGGCATGCAAAATGCTAACAGCCAGCTTCTCACCTGTTGCGCCTCGCTCTGCCGAGCCCTAGGCTGGCCCATTAGTGTGTGTGCGCCACGGGACAAGCCCGTACGGTAAGTGGTGCTCGCTTTCTCTCTTACCGTTGCTTACAATTTGTTTTCACCTACTTCTAGTGTGCATTTTCATCTTGTCTATCTGGATATTTCTAAATTTTGTTAAAGTCTGTTCCTCTCCTTTTATAGTGCTTTCGTTTCTGCATTTTTGTTACTGGTTGCTTTTTGCATGCTTCGTGCTAGTTTTAGAATAGAGGTAAGTATTTCTCTGCTTTGGAATATAGAGTGATCTCAAAACATAGTAAACTCTTAATTTGTACTACCAAATAGTTATTATAGTTATATAATTATAACTCTTGCAGTCATGTCAGTTATGTTTTTATGGCAATTTGGTGTGGGTTTTCCTCTTAACCTGATTCTGCCAATCACTTCACCAGTTATACCATGTTCAAATTACATTCTTTAGCTATAGTATGCACATCATAAATTACTCAAATCTCTCTTACTCAAATCTCAATACCATATTGATTAGTATTAATATAGATCAAGAACATAATACAGTGTCAGAATTAAAATCAAGGCCAGTGCTATTGTTATTGTACTTACTGTTGTTCTTCTTTCTCCCTGTAGAGCCAAATTGCCATCGCTGGAGTAATTGACCTTGGATCCGTGGAAACCTTCCCAGTGTTCCAAGCAGCCCAGCACGGTCTAATTGACCAGGATACCTGCCGCATCTTACTTGAAGCCCAGCTCATTAATGGTGGCCTCCTTCGGCCTGACTCCCCTCTCAGCCTATCTCTGGAGCAAAGTCTGGCTCAAGGCCTAATTGACACCCATACAAGCCAGTCCCTTCATGAGTTAGAGAGAGCCTTACTTTTGGTGGACCAGGCTAAGCCAATAGGTAACCAGCAACAAAATCTGCTGCCAGTAGCTGCAGCCATGGAGGGTGGGCTTATCAGAGAGGAAGTGGGACTCCGTATCCTAGAACTCCAGCTGAACACCGGGGGCTTGAGAGATTCCAGAGGAGAAAGGATTAGTTTGGAGACAGCAGGAGAGATGAGTCTTTTGACTGCTAGAAATTTCACCAAACTTCAGTCACGGCTCCAACACCGTGAGCTCATTGATCCCAACACGGCAGAAAAATTAAATCTGTTTGAGCTACAACAACGTTGTGTCCTTAGTGATGACTCAGGTCTCCATCTCCTCCCTGTCAAACAACAACCTGGAGGAACTGTCTGCCTCCGTTCTGGAAGAAAGGTTGGCATCTTCCGTGCTGTACAAGAAGGCCTGATTGATCGAAAAGTTACTGTACGACTGCTTGAAGCTCAGCTCTTTGCAGGCGGTATTGCTGACCCACGGTCTGGTCATCGGCTAACAATTGACGAAGCTGTTCGCCATGGATTAATGGACCAGGATCTAGCTTGTGCCATGTTGGCACGGCAGCTGCAAACTGGAGGAATTCTAGACCCTTTCAGTGGAGAACGTCTGGAGGTAGAAGAGGCTATCCGCAGGGACCTTCTCTCCTCTCGTTTGGCTCTATTGGTCCTTGAGTCCCTCTGGGCTTTCATGGGAATGCTCTGGCCTGAATCTGGAGAACTCGTTCCAATTGCTGAGGCTCTTCAACAAGGCATAATATCACCAGAGCTGGCAAGGAACATCCTGAGACAGCGTCATGCCATTGGGGCTCTCTACAACCCGGAAACCCCCAGGGTGATGTCCCTAAGCCAGGCTGCGGAGGAGACCCTGGAGCCCGGCGTAGTCTCTTTTCTCAAAGACATCCACATCCCAGATGCTCTTCCTAACATGAATAGATCAGGTACCCCATCTCTGAACCGCTTGAGCTGGGGTTCCACCAGCTCCTCTCCACCTCCATCCTCACCACCCCCTGCATCCTCTACAACTGGGCTTGTGTGGGATTCCTCACCCATAGATGTAATGGATCCTGAAGAACAAGCAAAACACAGGTTGCTGTTTCACCTGATGACCCACAGCTATGTGGATGCACATTCTGGAAAACGGTTGGTGCTGCTAGAGCCTGAGCTGGAAGAGCTAGTCAAAGCTACTGGACTGGTTTCTAGAGATTCTGTATATAGAGATCAAGATGAGGCTGGAAGTGATTTGGTCCCAGAGAAGCAGGAGATGATGGAATGTGTGGGAGATTTCAGTTTGACTCGTAAGGGGGAGGAAGGCAAACAAATGGAGGTTGAAGAAGAGAGCCCTAATGTAATCACACCAAGCAAAGATGTTGCCTCCAGTAAAATGATTATCAAAACTAGTGGGCCGGCTTGTCAAGATGATGTACACACAGATCAAGATGAGGCAGAAAGTGATTTGGTCCCACATAGGCAGGAGAAGATGGAATATGTGAGAGATTTTAGCTCGACTGGTAAGGGGGAGGAAGACGAACAAATGGAAGTTGTAGAAGAGAGCTTTAATGCACTCACACCAAACAAAGATGTAACCTCAGATAAAATGATTGACAAACCTGACATGAATGGTATCACTAGACGAGAAGAACAGTTTGATGAAGATAATGATACAAATTTGCTGTATAAACCAACAACAGCTGGAGAAAGTGAGTCAGCTTTCAAAGCTAAAGGTAAGATAGATGAGTGTGAAAGTGAAGATAGAGCACCAAAAGGTAAAAATAAAGAAATGTCTAGTGTGGTTTTAGATAAACTTGTGGAGGAATCCACAAAAGACTCAGATGGAAATAAGCTGCCAGCTATTGAATCTGAACCCAGGGAGAGTGATAGACAAGAGAGTATCTTACCTCTCAAACATTCTGGTGATGCACAAACAATAAACAGAGGCACAATAATAATAGACAGAGAGGCAACCTCAACATCACTCAAAACAGAGGAAGAAATTCAAAAATTGACTCAAATGTCAAGAGAGGAAGGACCCATTTCACTGAGTGCAAAACATGATGAAGATATTGATCTAAGGTGCTCTGAAGATGAGAAAGATATAAAGCATTCTCAGTCTGTATCAGAAAGCACTGAACAAAAGGCACCTATCACAGATCACCTATCACAGACAGAACCAAAGCTAGCTACAGTCCGGGTTGATATCCCTGAGGCAGCAACAGAGAAGGAAGAGGAGGATGCTGAGCTGGCTAGGTTAGTCATAGAGTTGAAGGAGGGAGGACTGATGACAGAGGAAGGGGAAAGATTGCTCCCAGATGAGGCAGTAGCCCAAGGTGTCCTTCCTGGCCACACTGCAGTCAAACTAATGGCTCAGGCTGGTCTTTTTGGTGGTTTCTTAGATGTCAGTAGTGGTGAATCACTTAGTATGGCGGATGTATTGCAGGAGGGTCTGCTAGATGAAGATCTGATGTGGAGTGTGCTGAAGTCTGATAAAACCCTATCAGGGGTTGTGGATGTTGAGAGAAGGCAGATCTGTGGGTTGAGGGAGGCAGTTAAGGCAGGACTGATTGACTCCAACACAGCTGCTCGTCTTCTAGAGGCCCAGGTAGCTTCTGGGGGGATTGTTGACCTACGTAGGGATAAGAAAGTCTCTGTCACTCTAGCAGCAAACCTGGGGCTGATAGAGGAGGATCAAAGAGAAGCACTGATTGCACTAGAGAAGGCATACAAAGGAAAGACCACAGATGTAGCAACAGCTTCAACCAAAGCCACCTTACAGCTACAGATGGAAGGAGTTATTGATCCCCAGTCTAAGTCTGCTGTTCCTCTTGAACAAGCGATTGAAAAAGGGTTAGTTAGGCCAGAAGAAGCCTATCAGGCATTGTCAAGGCAGGTGGCTGAGGGTGGTGTAATACATCATGCTTCGGGAATGAGGCTGTCAGTTTCTGAGGCTGTAGAGAGAGGGCTAGTGGATCGTTCTATTGCTCCTGGGCTTGAGGAACTCGAATGGGTCTACCAAGGGAAAGTCAGCCCCTCATCACACCCAGAAGCTACCGCTGTCCAGGCATCAACAGGAGCCATTTTGGACCCTGAGTCCAGGTGTAGGGTCACATTGACAGAGGCAGTTTCTAAGGGTCTTCTGGATAAGAACATTGCCAGTGAAGCCATGGCTTCTCCTAGTGTAACACAAGGAGTACTTGACCCACAAACTGCTCGCGTCGTGCCATACTTAGATCTTGTAAACCAAGGTAAAATAGATATTGAAACAGGAAAACGCTTCTTGGAGGTGAAACCATTCAGAGGTATTCAGGATGAGCAAACAAGACACAGCTTGACCCTTCCCCAAGCAGTTGCCTCCCACCAAGTTGATCCAGTTCCAGCATTGAGACTCCTCCAAAGTCAGGCTGACAGTGGAGGTATCATTGATATCACCTGTGGAGATAGGCTCCCTCTACCTGAAGCCTCTAAAAGAGGTTTAGTTGGGGAAGACATGGCTAGGGTTATAGCAACCAGTCAGATTATGAAAGGAGGCTTAGTTGATACCAGTGGTCAACGAGTCTCTTGTCTCAATGATGCCATCACATCAGGGCTGATAACCAGTGACTTGGCCTCAGAGATCCAGGAGAACTTAGCATCTATGGAGGTAGAGGGTGATGAGGGTAGCTCTACACCAGTTGCTTCATCAAATGGTACCTACAGCCCTGCTGTTATATTGTCAATGTCTAGTTCAGACAGCCCAACAGCATGGTCAGATGGAAACACTGACCTCCCCTCAAGATCTTCATTCGCAGAAAAGGAGCTAGAGAGGGGTTTGGTGGTTACAGAAGATGTTGAGGAGATGCAAATGTCTGTTCAGTCAAAGCAGTTACTGTTTAAGGATGCTAATACAGAAAAGGACAAAATAGATGTGCCAGTGTTGGTGGAAGAAAAGGCAGCGATTGAACCAGACCAGTCCATAGACTTGTTGTCTCAGTTTGCTACCAATGTTGAGAAAAGAATACAGCAAGCCATTGAAGAGATAGAACCCCAGAAAGATGTTAATAAATCACAGACTCTTCTTCAAGAGAAGCCTGAAGAAATACTGCAAAAGGACGAGAGTGAGGCTGATGGTAAACAGGATGAGAGCATTCTGAGAGATCCTGTGAGAAGCTCTGATGATACATCAGTGGATTCCATTCAGGCCCTGGCCTCTGATATAGCTGACACAGATCCACAGGTCCAGGTAACAGAAGGGACAGCTGTGATTAAGACAGTGGGGCAACCGGTGATGGTGAGTAGAGAGGAGTCTAGACTTGTTGAAGAGAGCATTTCAGTTGTACAGCATGCTGTTGATGATAGGACCGAACAAGATTTTATAGCAGCAGATATCAGGGATGAAGAATACAACAAAGATGGGATACATCTGCTGAAATTAAGTGAAAAGGAGTATGTGAAGAGTGATGTGGTGTCAGAAACGGATGAGACTGGGAGAGAAGAGAAGGGTAGAGGAGTGATAAATGAGAAGCCTGTAAAGATTGAAGAAAAGGATAGCACTGTCGTTGAGCCGGCAGATGATTTATTGACTTCTACATCCAAAGAGGCAGAAAGCAAGAACAAGAAAAAGAGGAAGAATAAGAAGAAAGGAAAAGTTAAAGAGGTGGAGAGTGAAGTACAGCTTGTAGAGAAAAAAGATCCATTTAACACTGAGCAAGCTGATGCAGAAATTGAAGGGCAGTCTAAGGGTACTGAAGAAGTTACAGAAGATGTTGTATCACAAGACAAAATAAAAAAATCACAGACTCAAGGTCAGCTAACACCCACAGGGCCTGCCAACACTGAAGCAAAGATTGAGGCAGAATATGATTTAGTAAAACAGGAACAGAAAGCAGCTTCAGTCCCTCTAAATTTCACAGATCATACTATTGAGCCAGAGAGGTATACAGTAAAAAGCATGTCTCCAAAGAATCAACAAGAAGGTGATAAGAGAGAAGATCAGAAAGAGAAGGAACAGAGGCAGGAAGTTGAGCCGAGAGAGTTTGAGGAGTCTGTCTCTCAGCAACCAGAGAAACAAGAGAGCAAGAAGGAGATAAAGAAAAGGAAGATGGATGGAGAACTGCCTCATAAATCGAATCTACCGGAAAATGAAAAAGCAGCCCTGATATTGAAAGCTAAAGAAAGCATTCTGAAAAAGGTTTTTGAGAAGGGAGTGAGTGAAAAGCAGGCTGCTGAGGAGCTGGAGGCACTACGCAAGGAGGTGGGAAAGAAGGAGAGTCAGAGCACAGCTGTAAGAGATGTTAAGGAAGAAACAATTTCAGCTAAGGCTGATGGTGAGGAGACTTATACCATGAAGGAGGATGGTGGTCAGAGGCCTGATGGTACACCAAAACAGGCTGAGGAATGGCAGGAAAGCAAGCAGAAATTGACAATAAGTGCCAAAGAAGATTTGAGTGTGGAGGCAATGCCTGTCACCGAGGGCATGGACACAACAATTTCTGAGGCTCTAGCAAATGAGAAAGAGGAGAAGGTGGTTCTTGGACAGGAAGAGCTACAAAAAGAGATAGAGACAGCTCCATCCAACCTGCCAAAAGAAACCGAGCAAAGTAAGCGAAAAAAGAAAAACAAAAAGTCCAAGATTCCAAGAGCGATAGACAGCGTTGAACCCAGTACGGAGAAGTCAGTTGCTGCCGTAAAAGCAGATTCTGAGTTGACAACAAAAACTACAACAAAACCAGATACAGGTAGCTCAGTTTCCAGTGATGAGCGGAGGACAGACAGACAAAGTGACAGTCGGTCAGACAGTGATGTCATCAGGCCTTCAAGCGGTGATGAGGCAATCAAAATGGACATCTCCACAATGAGTGTTAAAGCAGCTGAAGCTTGTCAACCAAAACCATCCTACTCTAATCGATCAGAGGAACCCAACACTCAGGTAGAGGAACAGATACAAGTGGCAGGCATTGTGGAGGGAGAAATTCTGAGAGAACCCCAGCTTCATGTTGATGATAAAGGCGCAGGAGTTCACACACCTGAGGAGTCCTTCCATTCAGAAACCAGACATGCTAATGATATAACTGAATCCTCTCATGAGGCTCTCACTTCGAAATCTGACATGAAGTTTACAGCACCATCTGTAACTCCTGACACACAGCCAGATAAAACCACTGGGAATGGTAAAAAGAAGAAAAAGCAGCAAAAAACTGAGGCTGAAAGCACAAGTGTTCCTGAACCCAGTTCTTCAAAAGATGAAGAGCAACATCCCGAGTCTCCAGAGTCAGCACTGTCAGAGGATGTTCAAACTGAATCTGAATCACCTGAGATCCCAGAGTCTGATACAGCTGCTGAGAGTTGGGGAGAGGAGGATGACGACAGCGAGATCAGAGACATTGAAATAAGAAAAGAGAGGATGATTGGCAAGGTAAACTGATCTTACACAGTTGGTGAGAATTCGTTTCTGAATTGGTTTTCATAGAGATTTGGTAAAAGTATGTGCTTGGTAATGATTTACAATAAACAACAGGGAGAGCTGCCTTAATTTTTTGCGGGGGGGGTTATGTTTTACCGAAAACTATTTAGCCCTGTTCAGCCTCCTGTTTCCCCCCTTTTGGGAGGTTTTTGGTGATGATCTGTAGCATCCATATTCATATTGTACAACTATGTATATTATTATGGATTGGGATATTATGTTTATCTTTATGTTCTACCTTTTGTTGTTTGTTTGTTTTGTTCCCATAGTCATCATTGATGCGGCAGGAATGCTTAGAACACGACCAGCGTATTGTAGCCCTTGTCTCCATGGTGAGGCATATCGAGGTCCGCCTCAAACAGCAACAACAGCAGTCTATCGGCCGCAGTCTAATTGCCCTGGATGATATTATCAGACAGACACAGGTAAAAGAATAAGCACGCTCACGCTGTAATTTTGTGATAGTGATATCATTTTTTTTTTATTGGACTCGTGCATTGGTGCTGTAATGGCTTGCAGTTCCAATAATGCATTTTGTAACCGCTTTGAGATAAAGAATGAAGCCAATTTAATGATCAGTGTAGTACCAAAGGATAATCTGGAAACCTTTTTTCTTTTCCTAATCCTTCTATTAGTCTCTGGACCTTGAACTGCGTGACCTAGAACCTGAGATCAACAAGGAAGTGGAGGCAGCTGAGCAACTGCTGAAGCCTCAGCCCAAAGATGTCCCTCCTCAGCTCCTAATGGCCCTGGAGAAGGATGGGCGGAGCTTGGCTCGGGGTTACGAGGCTGCCAGAAGCCTGTCTGAGGGTATTCTCCAAGGCCTACGAGACCACAGAGACTCATACAAGGTAAAAGAAGCAATTTAGAGAAAAATGAAATGGAACAGCTGCATACAGTTAAGTGCTCATTTGTAGCACAGGTGGCTTGGAGCTCCTATTCTCATGAGAGTCATAATCAGAGATTCATTAGATCAGTAATCCTATTTGGGTCACAAAGGCTTCCCTATTGCTTCAGTGTAGATGTTTTAATTGATGGATGACACTTGACAATGACACTAATAGTTTTTGTGCAGGATCACCTGTTATCATTCCTCTCCTTTTTCTCTGTCAGGAGGCAGTGACAGCTGAACAGAAGTCTCTGGGTGGTAAAGTGGAGAGCCTGCTCTCTTGGTTGAGGGAGACAGAGGCCCAGATGGACGGAGGAATGACAGGGATGGAAAAAATGGAGAAGACTGAGAAAGAGCACAGCCATGATCAGCTCATACAGCAGCTGCATCTTTGCAAGGTAAGTTCCCATGACTGAAGAGGAGTACCTGGGTAGTGTTAATTATTCAAAGAACATGTAACATTGTTGCTTTACATACTGAAGAAGCTCCTTGTCAAGCAAGGTCATTTGCATAAGCCCTACATTCGTCAGCATTGTTATCATGGTTCTACATGATGGCATGATAACATGAAAACATTTTCTCATGCTTTAAATGAAGTTTTAAATTACCATAACTTAACATAAATTAGAGGGAGTAGTCCTAAATAGTGCTAATTATATGAGAAGCACACAGTATCATGGCTTTACATGCAGCAAATGTATAAAAAGTTATGCATAAAAATGCTAAAAATGCTAATGCATAGGCAACTATTTAACTGATTAAATCTGATAATACCAACATTCCCTCTGTTGTTTTTGAACAAGCAGGACTGTGATACATTTTAGCCTTGGTGGAAACTGAGCTGGCCGTGTTAGTGCCTTTGATCTATTCACTGAGCTTTACAGGACTAGTATTTTACTCTGGTTCCTTTAATATTTTCTTCCTTTTTAGGAGCTCCAGTCCTCTCTGACGGCTCGCTCCAGTGATGTCAATAGCGTGGCCTTTGACATCCAGGTGTTCATCTCGGAGCGGGCGCAGGACCTGGCCCCCGAGCAGAGCAGGCACCTCCTCGGACAGCTGCAGCAACTACAGAAAGCCTTCCACCAAGCTTCTGGTCAAGCACAGGCCTGGGCCGACGCTCTCTCCGCCCAGAGAGAGAGAGAGGAGGAGCGGCAGCGCAGGGAGAGGATGAAAGAAGAGGAGGAGATGGAGAGAGAGAGACAGAGGCAGAGTGCAAGGGAGAGAGAGGTTTGGACACAGATGATTGCGTTGGATTGGTTTTTAATGCTGTGCTGTTACTCACCAGTATATTTTCAGCATAATCAGCCATTATATAGAATATACTTTGCTCAGTGACTTTAATGCTCATGCTGTAACTATTACCATGCTCTGAGTCAGATGTTTTTTTTTTTGTTTTTTTTGTTTTTTTGGTAAGAAGTTTTAGCATCCATGCTCTCATGAAATCATAACAAACTCATCTAGTGCTCACAAGAGGAAGCATTTGGAAAAGCCTGATGTAAACAAACTAACCTCAACCACAGTAGTCACTACAATTTGAATTTCTAGTACCATCATCACTTCAGACCTATTCTCAGAGAAGCATCATTTCATGCATTTATAGTAAGTCACTGCTGCTCTTGTTGCAAAAGCTTTGCCACTTGACATTGACATTATCACCACCATCACTACTACTACATAGGCTTTTAGGCCAGTGTGTTTGCTACTCTGCATGTCTCTATAACATGTGTGTATTATTAACCTGTTTGCCTTGCTCTTCCAGATTGCCACTGAAGGAAATCGCTTGCGTCACGGCGGAAAAAGGCTAGAGATTTGATAGCAGAAAAGCCTTGCTGCCTACAATGCTTATTTTTTCCTCTTATTTCACCTGGATACAGGAGAGAAAGGGGAAAAACTGCAAATGAATTTGTTTGATTTCTCTGTGTGTCGTTTATTGTGGCTTCACAAACTTGTTGATGAGTTGATACTGTGTGTGTCTGTATGTCTGCCTGTTTGTAAGTGTGAACTCTGGACACAATCTGCTCAAAGCTTGGCAAAGTGTGCACTACACAAGAATTAGGGACAACTGTGCATTAATGTGTGCTTAGTTCAAGTGTGTAATGGTCGTTTGGGTGGAAATATATGCAAACTGCTCTGTTCTTGTCATATGCTCCAGTTCAGTTGAAACAATAGACTGTTCCAGACTGATAAATGTCGATATTGGCATGCACTCACATTTTCTTCCTCCATGGGTCTTCGCTCTTTCCCCTCCTCTCCTCTCTTCTTCTTTGACTGTCAGGTGGTCCAGCAGCAGAAAGCCGAATGTTCTCAGAAACTAGAGGGTCTCAACATGTGGTTGGTTGGAGCTGCAAGCATGCTGGCCAGTCGGAAAACTGGTGCAGAAACAGGAGACGTGAGCGCCCTGCAACAGAAGCAGAGGGAACTGAAGGTATGGGACTCTCACCATCCCTACAATCCGGGTGTTGATTCAAAAGGGCCATATTAACTTTAATAGTGTGTATAATTTTGAATAGATATAAAAGTAAAGGATGTTTCTGTGTAAATGGATGTAACAAATATTGCATTCTGGACAGCCACACACAAAAACACATGTTAATCTCCTCTACCTATTTATATTCACTGGTATTCTTATTGTAATGTAATTTCAGCATTCCTATTTATATCCACACCTGTCCACATTATGTACAAGAGCTAACTGTACCTGCTGTAAGATGGTCACCCACAACCTTGCAGTTTTTCATATGTCCTGCCTCACACTTCCTCTCTTTTATCTCAAACCCATTTCAGAAAGTATTCTCTCTCATATGTTGCCATCTGGCTGTACTGTACATACATGCTTAATTTTTCTGCCCAAATGAAACACCACCTTTCTTTCTCCAGGATCTGCAGAAGGACCTCCAGACCAAACGGGAGGGCGTGGCTGAGGCCATCCGCTCCGTGGAGGACTTCCTGGCAGAGCGAGGAGACAGTCTGAGCCCAGAAGAGAGGGAGAACCTCCAGGGGGCGCTCACCAGAATGAAGGAGCAGTACAGTGCACTGACAGACTCGGCCAACACATCACTGGCAGAGCTGGACACGGCCATCAGCACCACTGTCCAGCAGAACACACAGAGGGTAAGGAGAGTCAGGGCATGCATGCTCGCAAAATTTGGAATAGTTTGGTTTCTTTGTTTCATTCTTTAAAGGAGAATTTATTGACACGTGACTTTATAAATGATAGTTTAAGTCTCACCCACTGTTATCTCCCATCTACAGTGTTTCACACATTCAGTAAAATATGCAGTGCACAATTCTGTGTTCAATCACATCCAATATCAAAAATGTTCTTATCAAATTGGGGTTAGTAGCCAAATGGCTCTGTGTTTAAGGGCGTTTATGAGAAAGTTTGGGAATCAATGAACTACAGTGTACTGTAAGAAAAAAATAAAGTAAAGCTCCTTTTGACCCTGTAAGAACAGAAGTTTTTCATCCACCTCTAAATATCTATTCATGCATTTTGGTTCGAAAAAGATGAGGTGACTCACTCCAACATATAATGTAATAATAGAAAAATCAAAATAGCTTAGCTACTTATCAAGCTGCTCGGGCAGGCAGATTCATCGTGTCATATTATATAAGTATGAAATTAAAAAGAGGTATTGACTGATTTTACATTTGGTCAAGATGGCATGAGGAAAGAAAGGAAATTTCAAGTATTAGTTTTACCTTAAATATGTGGTGTTGGTATGGTAATTGCTATGGTTTTCTTACATTACTATATTACATCACTTGCAATCACAGTTGGTTACAGTGTATTGTGTCCATTCCTTATGAATTCAGACCTGCAGTATTCATATCTGCTTTCATCAACATAATGAAACACCATAACCCGAAACATTTAATTTCCTGGAGTCCCGGTTGTTATAGTGTCCAATAATTTTACTGCTGCAAATATATATTTGTTATGCTCAAGATACAGATGCAGTTCTTGATTTTGCATATTTCACCATTTGATACCACTACAATAATGACACTAGAGTATCTTCTTGTTGACTTGTAGTTTCTTTCACATTCACTCTGTTTCTCCTCTCCTGTCCTCCAGGCGAAGGCAGTAGAGGAGCTGCAGGAGACGCAGGGCCAGATAGACTCACTGCTAGGCGAGTTGTCGTCTCTTAGTCAGCCCAGCAAGAGAGGAGTCATGGCCCAAGTTGTTCCTGACACTCCGTTCTCCTCCGCACAGCCAGAGGGCGCTCTGCTGTCACACACAGACATGCTGCAGGTCAGAAACTCTCTTCTGGCTCTGTGTTTTTTCTCGTCACATCCTTAAAAGTCAGGTCTAAGATAAGAGTTATTTGTTTATTTATTTATTTATTTATTTTTTGGCATGACTATTGTCAAACTGAAAGATATAGATATTGATAGATATTGAATAACGATTCATAGTTTCTGGCATATAGAGTTTTGACTTTAACACATAATTTAACATTTTACAACATTTAACATCTTGCGACCTCTGGTCTCTCTCTCAGGTGGAGCTTCAGCAGCTCCAGGCCCAGCAGGCCCAGCTTCTGCAGGTCACCCAGTCTACCCGCTCCCTCCTGGAACAGCCTGACTCGGCTGTTCCTCCTGAGGAGAAGCAGCGTCTCCGGGCTGCTCTGGAGCAGCTCCAAGCTCAGCACCAGGACAAGCTGCAGACCTGCCAGGTACTCATCAGTAATGCTACTATTTTCTGTGTTAAAGGGATCGGAGACACCAATACGTGTTTTTTTGAGATAGTAACTGATATCTAGGTGCTATTTGAGATAGATGACAGTGATACTAGGCATTACCTCCACCCAAAAGTGTTTATGATGAACAGTTAATGTGTTATCCACTAAACAGACTTTTTAGGGATAAATGAACCTGAAATGAACTCTACATCCTTTTACCTCCTGATGCTAAAAAGAAAAAGGTAACTGACTGCTACTACCACTTCTAGGACCGTCTGAGGAAGTCTGAGGCTCTGAGGGATGAGCTGGCCAAGTTCCTTCAGGAACATGGGAGTCTGGGAACTTGGCTGGAACAGAGCGAGCAGGAGCTCCGTTCCCTGGGGGAAGGAGAAACAGATGCACAGGGACTGAAAGGCAGGCTGGAAGAGCACAAAAAGGTACACAAAAATCACTCATTCATTACACTTTGAAAATTTGTATCATTTTATCCTGTTCATTCACCTTAGTGATTTTACGCAGTGTTCAGTTATACCTGCTATGCTTCCTGCTATGCTAATCCTGAGAAAACTGAGGAGGGAAAAGTTTTTCTTTTCATATCTGGAGACTTGACACAAGCATGCTTCCCATCAACACCCATAAAGGAAAACCCTTTATTGTAATTTCTAAAAATGTTAGTAAAAATCCTAGCAGACAAACAGCTGCATGCATCTGTCCCATACTGATCTGTAAGTTGTGTTTCTTCTCCCAGCTTGCTGAGGATGTGATCTGCCACAAGGCAGACCTGCGCTTCGTGTCCATCTCCGGTCAGAAGGTTCTGGACTCTGTCCAGGGAGCTCTGGAGCAAGTCGGCGGTTCAGACCCGGCTCTGGACAGCACCAAGCAGCTGGTGTCTGACAAGCTCCACGATGCCAACCACAGATATACAGCCCTACACACAAAGGTGAGGGTTGCTGCAATGCAATCTGAAAATTAGGAGTTAGTGCTCCTGAAGAATTTATTCTTCAGTGTGAAGTATGTTCTCACCTTGTGTCTCACTTTGTTGTCCCTGTGTAGTCGTCAGAGCTGGGGGGCCGTTTGTCTGGTCTGTTGGAGAGGTACCAGCAGTACCAGGATGAGGCCGTGTCCCTGCACTCCTGGCTCAGCACTCAGGAGCAAAACGAGAGCATAGCCAAGCCCAGCGTGGAGACTGACCCCCAGACCCTGCAGAACACACTGCGACAAGTACAGGTGAGGCATGCAAAATACACACTGAACACACCATTTCAAGTACAAGGGAGTCTGGAAGAGTGTGGAAAAATGTTGCAGTATTCTCAGCCTCTTCATCACAAATGGATTTAACCAAAGTGTTAAATCCAGTCAAGAAATTAAGGGGAAAAGTATGGATGTATGCAATAGAAAATATGTAGAAACACTGTCTCATTTTTTTATTCTGTGTAAACTACTAAAATGACTTAAATTGTGTTTGCTCTGTCTTCAGCTGTTGCAGGATGAGCTGGCAGAGCGCTCAGTGCAGCTGGAGAAGGTAAAGAGAGCAGGCAGAGATCTGGTCAGCACAGAGGAATCTCCTTCCCTCAAAGCTATCGACATCCTCTGTACTGCAGGTAACTGCTCTTACAACTCTGTCTGTCCCTTGAGTCTCTTCTATAGACTGCTGCTTCTGTGTGGAAAATCCTTTGGTTTCTGTTTTTCTTTTTCTTTTTTATCCCTCTGTCCTTATCTTTTGACTTTTGCTGTTTCCAAGATGGGCACTCTCCGACATGTTCATATTCAATTTACACGGTCTGAATTTATCTGACATTCTTATCCAGACTTTTAAGCACACAATAAGATTAAGCAGTAATTCCTAAAACTCTCACATTATAAGCAACTTGTAGTGACAAGAACAGAGCCACAGCATCATGGAGATGGATCTAACAAATTTTATTCTGTCCCTTGAAGGGTGGTGTATTATAGAAAAGTGAAGGCTAAAGACCTAAGAGGGAGTCAGAAACGTTTATATTTTCAATTTACCCTTTAATTTACCCCCTTTTCTCCTTTAGATGGTCTAGAGAAGAGGTTCGGCTCCCTCTCTGCATCGGTCTCAGAGCGGGCTGAGCAGCTGCAGACGGCCGTAGCTCAGTCGGTCAGCGTCCAGGAAGGCCTGAAGGGTCTGCTGGCCTGGCTGAACGAACTGGCGGTGAATCCTGGACCAGTCCAGCCCACAGCCCAGGCTGTACAGGACGCCCTGACTCAGAACCAGGTAGGAGTATAGGCAGCGAGAGTGTGAAGGATTCCTTACCAAAGATTTTTTTTCTCCTAAAATGTTGTTTTGTAGTCCAGGTTCGTTTCAGTCATATTACATAGTGAATTAGTTCTGCTTTCGAATACATCTGGCTACAGCACGAGGAAATTTATGCAGATCTCTACATTTTCACAAATCTTTTGGATACATATTGCCCCTTTCTTCAGCTCAGTGTAAAAATGGTTATTTAATGAATAAATGGAGGCTGCACTGCTCCTAAGCTGTTTTGCCTGTACATATGAAGTTGTGACCCACAACACAGTCATTTAGTGTGCAATAATGAATATAATGACAATCTAAATCAAAGTACCTACAAAGTGCCTTCCATTTATTTCAGAGAAACAAGGCCTACACTTCATTTTGAGAGCTTCCTAATTAAATTCTTCTATAAATTCAATTTAAGGGCCTTCCTCTGTGTGCAGGGTCATTTTTCATTCCTAATTGTTGTATTCCGCTGTTTCCATGTATTAAATCAGATGGTTTTATCTCCTCTTTTTCACCCAGAAACTCCGGCAGGAGCTGCTCTCCAGGCAGGGTAGCGTCGAAGCAACGCGGGACTCAGTTTCCAAGCTGCTTCAGAGCTCTGACGCCTCCACGGCCTCCGGGCTGCAGGGGGCGCTAGCTGAGCTGACCCAGCGCTACGCAGTGGCCCAGACCAGCCAGGCTGAGAGGGAAGCTGAGCTGAAAGGCCTGTTGCCCCGCTTGGAGAGCTACGAGCGGCTGGGCACAGACCTGCGTGTCTTTACCCAGAGCAGAGTGAGAGCGCTCAGCCCGGTGGGACAGCCAGACCGCAGTGTGGAGGACTACAGGCAGACCATCGAGGTGAGGAGAAGGGCTCTGTTTTTATAAATAGCATGTCTGAAGTTTTTTCAAAAGTTTTCCCCATGAAATTAAATTCAATTGTATGTACATCCTGGAAGACAAAAGATTTTAATGGAGACCTCATGCTGCGGCAATGGGTCTAAAGAAACCAGTGACCACACCTGACATCAGAAATGAATTTGGGCAAATTTACTAAGTCTCAGTGAGGGGGGATTGGATAATTGGCACTGTTACAGCCCCATTTAATGATTTCGGGTGGTAAGATGGGTGCAGTTTTGAATTAGATTTTCCAGAGAGACAACTGAACACAGAAGATGACAAAAGTGTATGTGTGTCTTTACCAGGAGGTCAGGTCGGAGCTGGAGCAGGAAGCCAGCCAGCTGAAGTCTTTCTGTGACCTGGGCACTGAGCTCAGCAAATCAAAAGCCTTCAGCAACACTCAAAGCCTATTGGATAATGTCAAGGGGGTGTCTGATGAGTTCAGCGAGCTGGAAGCCAACGTCAATGAAAGGTAATAAAGTCAAGAGAAACCATTTAGAAGGTGTCTTTTCTAAACTGAGGGGCATCATGCAGCCATAGATGTTTGTAAAAATTAGTAATACTGTCAGTCATAGTTTATATTTGTTCACTGTTTAGGAATTACAGGTTAAAATTAGTAATTTACTGTGGGAGTTAATAGTTTTTTGTTAATCCAAAAAATAAACACAAATTCAGTCCCTGGTCTCTCACATGGGTGCTGAAGTAAATATTATGTAATTTAAGTATAAAAGTTAAATGTTAAAATGTAGTTATCTTGTAAACACAACATCAACACAGCCTTTTTAAACTTTTTAAGCCCACTCATGTCAGTTCCAGGACAGTTCACTATAAATGACACAAGGGGGCATCAGATACGCAATCATGTGGAAGCAACGATCCTTCAAATCTATTCGGTCACACTCTGGAGTTTGAAACATGACAGGGGCCATTTCTTTTTACACTGACACACCAGCCTTCCTCCAAAGACAAATAAAGCCACACTCAGCTAAATTTAACTTTTGATTGGATAAGGCTCTGCATCCAAGAAACAGTGTGTTTGGTTCTATGAAAGCAGAAATCCTACAGAGAATTCATTTGTTCTGTAAATGCATAATGTTCACATAACACCTTGGCATGCTGACTCTTTTTTGACATAGTGTTATTGAGCAGCTACACTTGTAGCCTGTCAATGGAATTTATGCATACCATCAGTCTGGTTCAGATTATACTAATGTATAATCTGAACCAGACATGAGTCTGGCAAGCCAGAACAGCCAGTAGAGGCTGCCATATGGATGCATTTTGATGCCTGATCAGTTAGGACTAGATACTGATTGTAATTTATGAGTGAATCATGAATTTATAGTCTGTAACTTTGCAAGATGTGCATCAATATGCCCCCATTTTACCTTTCAACATAATCTGTGACTCTAACTGCTGTTGAGAGTGATAGTGGAATATACATGAAGCAGGAGATTATTTCTTAACATGAACATTTTTACTGTGTTGCATGATCTTTGACTAACATGTAGAGAGTGTGTGTGTATGTGTGTGTGTATCTCTCTGTGTGGCCAGTGTGAGCTGGGTGCGGATGCTAATATAAGCAGTGTGGACATGGCTCATTGCCTGCCCTATAAAAGGCTCTCTCAGATAACTCCCAGCCTCGAATCCAGAAGGGAAAAATAGCAGCATGATAATGACACTGTTCCATGCCAGACGACTTGTTTTGTCTATGGGCAGCCAGCGCTTTTCAAACCAGCGTAGCTCGAGGCAGATCACGTACAGAGAGAGAGGTCAAGCCTGTGTTATTGCTTCCCCAGGGCCAGTGTGGACCTTGAATGCTCCCTGTCAATGGTGCTTTGTGTGTAATGTTGTTTTTTTGACAATCTGCAGCATCAAGGCAGCTCAAAACAGATCATATGATTGTAATCAGACTGAAACAAAATTCACATTGTTGCTCCTCCTTGGCTTCCCTCACTCCTCTCCCCTCTGTCTCTTTCTACCTCTTGCTCTCTCCTTCTCTGTCCTCCCTCTCCTTCCCCCTGTCTTTCTCCTGCAGGTTTGCTGCCATCCAGGCCTGTGAGCAGCAGCTGCTTCAATTTCGTGGGCTCTCTGGCTCCCTCCTCAGGTGGCTTCAGACAGCGCAAGACCAGCTGCCCTCCAAAGAGGCCAATCTCAACACAGAGGGCCTGCAGAGACGAGTCCAGCAGCTCCAGGTGTGTGTGTGTGTTATCAATGCAATGATGGGGCTGTTAGATTTTCCAGTGTATAGTACTGTTAAATAAAAAAAAAACATGCATGAAAACTCAGGTGGTACGGAGGCCTAGTGTTTAGAGTAATTATCTGATTATAGAAATATTACGAGTTCAGTCCCTGCAAAAGTCACTTATCATGTTATAGTGTCCCTTTGCAAGACACTGATCCCCTACTTTCTCAGTCAGTAAATGCCTAAAATGTATATTTGAAAAAAGATATTAACATTTTAAATGAGCTCAGTGACTATACAATATCAAAGTACAGTGACTCAGTAAAGTGTGTGAAATATCTTTTGCCTGCAGGACTTGTTAAATGACTGGGAGTCGCAGGGATCCAGAGTTCGGGAGCTGAACAAGACAGGCTCAGAGCTCGAGTCCCTCATCATCAACATCACCGCCCCCAAGACCAAGACTGGTAAGAACTGGAACAGGAAGAGCAGGGATGGACATACAAAATTTTACAAAACAATACTCTCATATGGTTTATTGTAGCCTACAGTATTTATTTTCCATATTTTAAACCGTATAGCACTGAAAGGGAACATTTGTACAGATGATGCAGGTTATAAAATCAGTTTCTCCTGAAAGGAAGCAAACCAAAGCAATCATGAACACAACTGAAGGACAAGCACTTTGAAAAAACAAAACATAACAGGGAAGGCGCAAAGTATACAAATACAGAACATTAGATAAATTGAGTCTGGAGATTACAAGGTTGAGTCACAATTTGAGTGTGTAAACAAGTTTGTCATGCTGATCTGCTTTGGTTCAGCTAAAGTGGATGAGTAGAATAGAAACGAGCATCTGCAACAAGTGTCAGTTCATCACCTGTGTACTTTGAGATACATATTGGATCTGCACAGCTAGTCTTGGAGACTGAAGGGTTACATTTTTAAATTGTTCAAATCCCACTTTCATGCATCCTGGTGAAAGACAGAGGAGAAAACCAACCACTACTAGAACAAGCTTGGTTGTGCAGGTTGTCACTGTCAGATTGCATTAGAATGCAAAGTAAGGGATTGTTTTTCAATAAGTGACATCTCACCTGCTGTGACAGGTTTTGAATTACTTACATTAATGCAGAGTGATGCAAGTATTTCTGTTGTTTATTGATTCATCCATTAAGTTTTTGTTGTATTGAAAGACTATGGGGAGCAGCACATCCAACCCTCATGTCTGTGTCTCTGCTTCTGTCTGTTTTCATGGCTTCTGTCCAATGTCTTCAGTTCCTCCACTGAGCCCTTCCACTGAATTCTTGAATGTTGTATCAG
>OMLF01017264.1:14326-25628 GCA_900302615.1 Holocentrus rufus | reverse complement strand
TGCAACATGTTAGTCTGGAGATGATTATTCTCGTCATTGTCCAAATCCTCATTGGGGGAACACACACACACACACACACACACACACACACACACACACATGCGCACACACATGCGCACACACATACATGCACGCACACACACGCATGCGCACAGATATGCTCATATTGCTAAAGTGCTGCAGTAACTTTGTATCACCAAATGGAGGAACTGCCTCAACAAAATGAAAAATTCTGTTTAGTTTCCCCAAATTCTAGCTGCTAATCTCAGATGTACACACACATATACAGCACGTGAAAAAATGCCGTATTCAAGAAAATAAAACATGAATTTATTTAATTGCTTGTTCGAGGGGTCATGAAGCAATTTCTGTGCTGGTGAGACAATTTGAGCTGTGGGAGATGTGGGTGGAGATAACAGGATGATAACAGGACTTATTACGTATGGATAATGCAGAAGATATTGAGGCTGTTACAATTATTTATGCATACACTGTGTTACTAGGATTATATAGGAAGGAGTACAACATGCAAATGCAAAATGCAACTGGCAAGGAACGGCCAAACTTGCATTTAAACAAGTTGAAATAAATGTTAGAATGAGGATTATGTTTTCATCTTTAAACAGCAGCAAAATTTCTCCATACAATACCATTTGCTTGCTAACAAATCGCTAATGTCTCTCTCTCTCTCTCTCTCTCCCTCTCTCTCTCTCTCCAGGCGGTCAGTGTGGGGAAACACGTGAAAGGTTACCATTACATCATAGCTAACCTGGTAAGATACCGTAATGACATTGCCATTAGCAGCAATTTCAGTTTAGCTTGAAACATTTTACTGCAGTGGTTGTGTAATGATTCATATTATTAGCCTTGAGAGGATAATTATTGTCTTTTTATGTAATAGAACCAAGTGGCTTGGCAAATGGGCACACAGATATCAGCAAAATAAAGCCTCACAATAGTAGGAAGTCTGACACACACCATCGACATCAGCAATATTTCTTTACTCCACGTTGTGAAACATGGCTTCATTTGCGAGGAAGCTTCATATCACTTTGTTATGGAAAATCTCCAACTTGGTATTTTTCCCTGATGCCATCCCTGACCCTCCTCCTCCTCTTGGTGCCTGAAATGTTTCTTATTAGGAAACTAAAATTATACAAAATACACCCTAACATGCAAATGTCACATGACTTGAATTCCATGCATTGTGTAATGTTAGCCACTTTACAATTAGCTGTAACGGTTTTCCAGAACCATCTGACTGCAGTAAAATGAATTAATGTGATTACATATGAATAATTTCACATTAAATATATTGATTACATTTTATATTTCACAAACATAATTGCAAGCTATCTGGGAACACTTTCTCTTTAAGTGGGGGCTTCTATCTGCTATTGATTTAAAGAGATGATGTTCTTCTGCTTCATGTTGACATTCAAATCCCAAAACTGAAAACCAAATACCTGCCCAACGAACAAATATCCAAATAGTCAAATATTTAGGTCCAGCCCTACTAAATATGAAGCCTCCTTGTGTTTCAGACAGCCCGATGTCTTATACTGTTTTCATGTCATATGAGAAGGAAGGTAGAGGTAGAAATGTAACACAATTAAATTGTTAATGTGAAAAAATATATGTTTTATTTTGTAATAGACAGAATTGGCACATGATGAAAGTATCGTTAAATTGGGATTTATTTACCATAAATGGTGACTGATATGAGGACACTGTTTTCCAGATTATTTACTACTTGAGTTGACATAAAAGAGCTTTTAGAAAAACAAGATTCAAGATTCAAGAACAAGGTACAAGATTCCTAGTTGCCAGTTTTTACAAGTCCTAAGATGATAAATACCATATGACATGACGCAGCATTAGTTACTCCTGCGACTACACTGTTACTTTAGCATTTGAAGTGTCAATTCAATTGTGCAGATTTTTCAATTCTTGCACACCAGCTTCACTTGGTTCTTTGTTCCCACGCCGAGATTGAATCTGAATATCAGATGAGAAAAGACAGAAGCAATATATTCAATGGCTCGTCTCTCTTTGGCAAAGTCACCGCTTGAGGAAGCTGCAGGAACCAGCCTCAGTAAATGAAATACTGCCCCGACCTTAACCTGGAAAATCAGTTCCACTGCAGTTGCTGTGGACAGTGAAAAAGGGGCCAGTGTGTTTGGGTCAAGCTGGATAGGCTCTTAAAGCTTTTAGCAATTAGCATCCATCAACCCGGGATAACCCTTACATCAGAGTCTGTGTTGTTTCTCTGCATGGCCCCTCCCTCTCTGTTTTCTTTGCTTCCCTCTCGACTGACTTCCTCTTTTCTCTCTTCCTCTCTCTGTGTTTTTCTGTTTGGCATCCTTCCTCCCTTCCCCTCTCTCTCTCTCTCTCTCTCTCTCTCTCTCTCTCAGGGTTTTAAGGACATATCTCTGGAGAGGTTTATGCATGGTGGCGCTAACGTGACTGGTTTCCAGCTGGTGGACTTCAGTAAGCCCATAGTCATTAAACTGATGCAGCGCTGGAACAAGCTGGACCAGAGAGAGTACCCCGGATCTGAGAGCCCACCCAAGGTAACAGCAAGTGTTTCCCTTTGAATATACAGATTGGTCAGAATGTCATTTGCACTGGTTTCTTCACAGCAGTCTTTTTTTTTTTTTTTATCTAGGCAGGGTGGAAATGTTTTCGGGAAATTTGGGTCTCAGTCTTGGTTTACAAATCCTGTTCTTCTTCATGCCCGGGTCTCGCTGCAGAAGCCAGTTAGGAAACAGCTTGTCCAGTCCGTTAACCAGTCACAGTGTGATGTGCTGTGTTTTAGCCAATCAGAGTGTGACAGGCTGCACCGTGCAGAGGATTTTAACCAATCGCACCGGGCACAGCCTCCATCCAATCACAGTGTAACTTCAGGATGTGGGAGAGGGGAATCGGCTGATGTTGTTATGGTTTTTAAAGATGAATATGAAGGGTTTTATCCCAAAACACTGTATATTCATTTTGAAAACATTTTTTTTCCCCTAAACGGCAGTACAACCAAATACAATAAACTCTTCCCTTACAAACTGAACCATTTCTTCTGACTTTGACATTTACTCATAATGTCTTTTAAATTCATACCAGCAATTGTTTTGTCAGAGGGGGCATCATTTTTTTGTTTGTTTGTTTTCAAATGGTGGAATGAAAATCTTTTACATGTATAATAATTATCCAGGCCGTTGTTTTTGTCCGCTTTTCATTGGACCCATGGCTTTGCAAACAGATAGACAGATAACAGAGAGCATTTTTCCGTTCTGTCCTTGTTTTTTTTTTTTTTTTTTTGGGCCATGTCTCTGCAAATCTCCTTTTCCTTCATTTGCTCTGTTCCCTCTTTCTGTCTTCATTCCCTCCCCTCGTCTCCTGTTCTCCGTCCTTCCCTCCGTGATACCTGCAATCTGTCTTCACCTCTTTCTGCATCCAAATGTGCATTCTCACTTGTATATGTCCGTCTCATCCTTTCCTCTCCTGCCTCTCATTTTTTCTCTCTCTCTATCTCCTCCCTTTATCTCCCATTCTCAATATCTCTGCTCTCTCTTCCTCTCTCTCTCTCTCTCTCCCTCCTTGTCCTTTTCTGTCACTCTGCTGTTGTTGCTGTGCCTCCCTCTGTCCTCACTGTGTACACCTCTATTGGTCCAGTATTGACCTGCAGTCATTTGTGGACGCCTTGTGCATATATTAACTGAAACATGTCCACCCAGCTATTAAAAACACATCAGCTTTGACCAGCTCTCTATCCATGAACTTGCTCTATGCCACTCACACACACACACACACACACACACACATAGATGTTTCAGCCTGTCAAATATGTATTGATGGCTGCGGTCTTGCATTAGTGGTATGACATTTTTCACCCAGAAACCCGTGTTAATTGACCAATCATGGTTCTCATATTTACCTGATAAATCCTCATTAGTGGTTGGCAGCTCTATCAATTCTCCACAGTTTACTTAACGCCACCTTGTTTGTGTTGTGTGGCGGTTTGTTTGTTTAACTTCTTACATATGAAGTGTCACTCTAATTTACTACATTTTTATTTTACCTGTAAGAGGTTTGATAAATCAGAAGATAACACCAAATAGGTTAATGGGACCCAGAAATAAGGTGGTTTGTCTATACATGCTTATGACAGAGATATATAATATGCTTGTTTCACTCTGAAAGATATGCAAAAAAATGTAAGCAAAAATTTGTAGCATTCCCAATTTTCCATCACAAATTCCCGTTTCAGCTGCAGGATCCAAAATAATGTTTCCTCTTTTTACCTCGGTCTTTTGCAAACAAGGAAATGAGATTTTAATGATTTAACAGAATAACAGAATGCCAAATATCTCTAGTGACGACGGATGTCTCCAAAATGCTCTAGGCTAATTGGTGCGGTGTAAAAACTGGGCTCTGTTAGCCTTGGGCCAACTGGTAGCCTGGGGCAGCAGAACCCTGGGCTAATAATGTGTGGTGTGAAAAAGCACTGCTGAGACCCGTCCCTTTTTACGCTGGGAGCTGGAGCTCCAGCTAACCGCTCTCTGCCATCAATCACAGTGTCATAAACCAGTGGGTCTCAACTGGGGCACTTTGAAATGTGCTCTGGGGTGCCTGGAGATTTTGTTGAAATGTAATGGAAGTGATCGGTGACCTGGCAAAATAATATTTGAACTTCATCAAAATTCCACCAATATCCAATCATTTAAATATCGCCAAGCGCTGGTGCAAAGCTCATTTTATGAATTAAATATGCATCTCAGAATGTTGTCGGAGACCTGCTACGTTCCCGTTTTCAGCAGAAATATGACAGAAATTAAATATATACTCTGTGCAAAAGTGTTAGTATTAGGGTTGCTCATTATTTCATGCACTGATGTATGTCTCGATATTAAACCCTTGCAGCACCTGCCATCCGACAGATTCTGAACCACCGCAATGTCAAGGATATCATAAATTTTTAAATGTACGGCCCACAAAGTGCAGCAGCCTCTGACAGCTGTTTTAACATACATCCAGGAGTTTCAAAGAACACACTGACAACCTGGTCAAAGAGCTGCTTAGTTTTTGAGTTTGTGTCATTAACCTTCCCTGATCTGTCATGTTCAATGCGGTGTGGTGCTACGACTTAATAATATGACTGAGTCTGGTACAGGAAAGCAGAATAAACTGGTATTATGTAAGATTGTTTTGTCTGAGGAATCACATTTTGAATAGCAGCTCAGATGAACTGTTGACTCTAAATTGCCAATGGGTTTGTTTGTCCAGATTAGTACTGTGATGGACTATGATGTGGTTTTTCTCTGTCTTCCACCCTGTGCATGCTGGGATTGACTCCGCTGTGCACAACCCAGATTAAATAGGAATAAGTGGAGAATGGATGGATGGATGCAAGAGGTTTTATTTTGATGTACTGGGTTTTAGGTGAATCTAATCTAGCACAATCAACTCTTAAAACCAGCAGAGTCTCCATGATTATTTCTAGACCAGTTTTAGGCTTAATGTGACCCATGTGTAGGTCCCGCCCCGATTTATAATAAGAACAAGACCAACAACAATAAGAATAGCATAAGACTATAGAACAAGGCTGTTGTTGTTCTTAGTGCTGTGTGCCCTCCCTGATATGGATTCTGTAGCCTTCATCTGTCACAAGCCTAAGTCTTCCTCCGTTTCAAGGCGAAGAGATGAGAGGAGGATGATGCGGGATGATGTGGTTGTGCAGCCTGCCGAAACACACCTTGTGGGATACAAAAGAGAAGCATAAAGGGGAGAGGGAAAAGTTCCCGCGGAGGATTGGAGAGCATCCGCTGAGTTTGTCAGCCGATTTCCCTCCTCCCTCCTCCCATTTTCATCTATCCGTTTGCTTCCGCACCGATGTGAAGGCGCCCCGCTGTGTGTTTGACTGCCTCTGCCTGTGTGGCGCTGTGTGTGCTTCTGTGTGTGGGCTGGTGCCGCTGCCGTGTGTGTTCCTGTCCCCCGCTGTGCTGTGTCTTACCTATAATGAATTTGTCAAAAAATGTGTCAATTTTACCACCTCATCTATCTATCTATCTATCTATCATCTATCTATCATCTATCTATCTATCTGTCTGTCTGTCTGTCTATCAGTAGTTTCAAAAGACATTCATCGTCTCTCTCTCTCTCTCTCTCTCTCTCTCTCTCTCTCTATCTCTCGCTCTCTTTCATGTCTCAAGGCTCTCTTAAATCACATTAAATTTTACATCATTTTGTCTCGTTAATTTCTTTTATGCACAGAGTCACACTAACCCAGACATTTTTTCCCCCTCCCCTCCTCCAAAGTGATACATCATGTTTCAGAATGAAACCCTTTGAAACCAGATATTTAATCCAGGGGGTTTTACTTACAGAAGTGGATTTAAAAGACCAAAATGGATGGTTTAAACAGGTTTTAATGTCACTTTAATAGTTTTAACGTCCCGGGGAGTGCGGTGGAAAACTAAGAGGCTGTCGAGGGCTGACACATTTACAGTGATGTTCCTTTTACAGTGGTGTTGATTGATGTATACTGGTGCAGAGTGGCAGTCATATAAAAGTCAGAGTGCAGTGAGCAGGTTGTGGCACGGATCAGCGTGTTTGGATACTTGTTAGGTGTTGAGACAGTTTGACGCCAGATGCAACAGAGCAGATGTTCTTTTCAAGCCATGAAAGCAGCCCTGATTTTACAAGCCGTTCTATTATTTTCCTGCTATGTTATCTTGTCTTACTGTACATGTAACCAGCTTTGTATGTGCACAGGATGTGTATGGATGGTTTTTGTTGTTTGTCTCCACTCACGTTGGAAGCTGCGGAGTAAGCTGGCGTCCTTAAAAAAAGACGATTCGGGTGTTTTGTGAAAATGTCGCTGAACGTCGAGCAGCTCGGAGGAGCTCGAGTGATTCTGCTGTGTGATGTCGGCATGCTTTCAGTATTGAAATGAGCGAGCTGAATTGCTGATGTGGAAGCGTTGCCTTTAACTATTTTAGCCCAGGATTCACACTCAGTAAATTCAGTGTCAGGCGTCAGACGTGGTCTCATTAAAACAGTTTTTTCATACGAGGATCCAACAGAAATAGTCCTATAATTTGATTTATGATTCATAGCTAATGAACTCAAGTATAGAGGGACTATCAGTGTTAAAATGACTGTAGTCATGATAATTAGTGATCACCGGTCTCCTGTAATGTATGTCTTTCTTGATAGTAGCAACACTTTGTTTCACTCCATAAACTCTGATTTTCAACTTAACTAGCTTCAAAGTATTTTTTCTATCTTGTACTACAGTGTCACATCTATGTATCTACTGTATCTGCTGGTTAAAACACCTCATTGATGCTACATCATGTACATATTGAGTGAAATATTCAAACCCAAGATCTCATTGTTTTATGTCTGCATCATTGCATGAAATAGAAAATATCTACATGTCTTGTGCATCATGTCTTGCACTTCTCCCTCTAATTCAGCAGGACATATTTGGTATCTTTGGAAACCTTGGGATCTCCACCAGAGTTTAAAATAAAGTTCTATTCATTTGAACAAAGCTTGGCTGTGCACAAATGCTGAAAACAGCAATGGGACAAGCAGGGATGAAGATTAAAAAAAATCCACTAAAATAATTTTGTCTCCTTTTTCTTTTTCGCAGTGGTTCTTATTTCTTACACTTCTGCATCATATCTGACACAGGACTACTGACAGCATCTGTGTTTCTGACCATTACACCACTGTACCTACTGTTGGTTGCTTGGTCACTCTGTTCCTACTGTTGCTCTCAGGATGTGAGATGTCACTGCCACTTTGAAAATTCACAGATGTGCCCACACACTGTGTGATGCTCCAAAATCACCTTTATTAATGTTTTGATCCCCTGGGCATTTTCCTTTGTTTCTCCACTGAGTTTCATTGAAAAGAAAAGTGGAGTGGACGTTAGTGTGAGTGGGTCTGAATGCAATAAAAACTTCATAAACATGATAAACACAGTGTGCGGATGCATCTTTTATTTTTCATGGTGAACATTTCCCAGCCCAGCACCTAATAGCTCCCATAGTACATTAACCACATACAATATGATGCCCAGATACATTCAAAGACATTTCACGACCTCCCCCTTTAAGATTTCTAAAATAACAAAAAACTCAGTTAAAATTCTCTCATTTCTTCCCTCCCTCCCCAGTATACCTCCTCTCTAACGTATGATGGTGTGCTTGTGATGGCTGAGGCCTTCCGCAACCTTCGCCGTCAGAAGATTGATATCAGTCGCCGTGGCAACGCTGGCGACTGCCTGGCCAACCCAGCTGCTCCCTGGAACCAAGGAATAGACATGGAGCGCACACTCAAACAGGTTGGATAGACATTAACACACACACACACACACACACACACACACACACACACACACACGGATTGAAAAAATACCTGTTCCACTTTTACCACTTTCCTGTTTTCAGCTCTTTAAATTCAGCACACACACACACACGCATGCACACACATAACGGTACAAACAGTACCATTTAATTCAGCAAAACCTAACACAATACCCATCAGTAACCCACATTTTGCTGAACATTATGGAAGAAATTAGTTGGTCCATATTTTTCAATGCAGTGCTGTAATAGATACAATAATAATTGTGTTATCTGACTTCTTCTAACTTTTTATTTTATGGCAAATATCACTCCTGCATCTTGTCCTCCTCCTCCTCCTCCTCCTCTTCTTCTTCTTCTTCTTCTTCTTCTTCTTCTTCTTCTTCTTCTTCTTCTTCTCCTTCTTCTTCTTCTTCTCCTTCTTCTTCTTCTTGTTCTTCTTCTCCTCTCGTTATCATAAATCCAGGTGCGCATTCAGGGCCTGACCGGTAACATTCAGTTTGACCATTACGGTCGGAGAGTCAACTACACCATGGACGTGTTTGAGCTGAAGAGTAACGGACCGCGCAAGGTGAGCTTTCATGACAGCTTTTAATCAGAGGCAACAACAACTGCTACAGTATGTGACACGAAACATCACAATCAAACGAATTCAGTTGGTTTCTGTGGTAAATACAGACTGAAAATTGTTAGAAATCAGAGGGCAAAACAGCAAACTGTCATCACCATCGATCAGACATTGACACACTGCAGCCTGTTAAAAAAAAACATACCCAGTGGTACCTGTAATAAAAAAATAACACCGTGCTTCAGCTTTGCAAGTGTTCCTTGGACAGTGACGTATGTTTGACGAAAGTTCTTCGAGCCAACTCAATATCTCTCAATTTCTTCCACAATTCCAATGGGAAATTTGCTGGAATGAGCTGCTTCTGTTGACTCGTTCTTTTACCTCCCATTTCTTCCCTCCATCTCACTGATTCTCTTTCTCTCCCTCATTTCCCCTCATATCACTCACTGTCCTGCCACCTCTCCCTCTCCCTCTCTCTCTCTCTCTCTCTCTCTCTCCCTCTCTCTCTCAGATTGGCTACTGGAACGACATCGACAAACTGGTGTTGGTCCAGAATGAGAATTCTCTGTCCAATGACAGCTCAGCAATGGAGAACAGGACGGTAGTCGTGACAACCATCATGGTAATGTACCCCAATGACTTCCCCTTATTCACAGTGTGGGTGCTGGGTGATATTTGGGGTGAAGTTGCTCTTCAGCGCTGAAAACGAAATCTGCTTTATCACGCCCAAAAATTTCACCAAACCTTTTTCTCTTATTTGATTCCCCAGCTTCCGTCTATCCCAATTATATTTAGCAAAGCCCTTTTATATCTCCCTTATTAGGCAGTGACTTTATATCATAGAGTGATGTGGAGATGCAAATTGGTGCAAGTCCAACACATCAGGCACTTAGCAGAGATTATTATCCCATGCAGCAAGTGCTAGATACAAAAAGAGGGAACATTTTATTTTTATCGGCGCACGTAGAGACACTAGAGAGAGGAGGGAGGGGAGAGGGGAAGGTGACATGTATCTTAAGGAGATGGATTTGAGACAAAAGACATTAAAGCGTCCCGACTGTGGAAGGAAGATCGTTCCGGCGTCGAGGTCCCACAAGGTTAAGGTGGATTAGATACGAGACTAGGTGGAGCAACGGCCAGTGTGCCCCAGGATTTGGCTGTGCTAGCTCTCAGTCAGAGCACAAATCACAGGCAGGAGGTTAGGGCTGAACCCTGGGCTGGAGGTTGGGGTGCAGCTGCCTTAGTGGCCTTGTAAGAACCAGGGAGCCAGCGGAGGGAGTAGAGGCCTGCGGCATGGGACACTTTTCGTGGTTGAAGACCAGGCGGGCTGAAATGTTTTGGATGAGCTGTAGGGGCTGAAGAAAACACTGAGTCCAGCCAGGAGGGAGTGGCAGTAGTCCAGCTGGGAGATTACACTAATGACACATTAGTAGGGAAATCTAAAACTCACTCCAGATCAGCGTTTAGGAGGACCTCACCACACACTTAATGACCTTCATACAGCCAGTTTTAATATGCCTCCCTACAATACAAACAGGAATAAAGCAGGGTAATCAGTGGATTTATGCATAGCCTTTGCTTATAATTGATTTCACTTTGCACATCTGCAGTCTTTTTATGGTGGCCATCCCCATCCTGTAAATGCAATCAGTCTAATTCAATTGAGCATGCAAAGTGATGCAAGTGAAAGCAACCCAATAGAGTCATTTCAACCCAGAGATAAAACAAGCCACAGATACTTGAGTTTGGGCAATTTGGTATTTGTTTCAAGCCGCATTGGTTCATCAGCACAGTCAGACTCAGGACCAAATTGTGTTATTTTATGCTCCACGGTGTTTACTGTACAATCAAACAGAAAGGGGGGAAAAGGGTAATGCACCATTCTTCCAGTGAGAGTTGGCATGATGATACAGGAGAAGTCTACAGTGCCTCTAGTGGCCAGAACTTGTAATGACCGCTCAGGTCTGCAGAGTGAGAACGACCATACAAGGTGCAGGAGTGAGTTTGGAAAAATTAACTTAAAAAGCAATCTTATTTTGATTATTGTTGTATAATGTAAATACATCATTACTGTCCTGATATTTCAGTCTGTCTTTGTTCATGTGGCTGTTTGGCTTGTTGCTTTTAATATTACTCATTTAGAGCGGCTGCAAAAGAAATGAGTGTGCAATCCAGAGTTTGGCATTTGTTACTGTATGTACTTTCCATGTTTGTTTCCTCCCTATTTTTCCCCCCATCCCTGTTTTTTTGTCACATGTCCCTTTCCAATGCTGCTATCTTCCCTGTCTCTCTCTCTTTCTCTCTCTCTCTCTCTCTGTATCCTCCATCTCTCTTTCTGTCTCTTTCTTCCTCCACCCCTTCA
>OMLF01017262.1:9424-26447 GCA_900302615.1 Holocentrus rufus | reverse complement strand
TGAAGTGGAAAAATGAGAAAGGAGAAAATAAAGGGGACAAACAAAGTAAAGGCACATTCCGCTTCTCTTCTCTGCTGACTGACTGTTCACTGGGAACGGAAACACAGTTTGTCAGTTGAAACACTTTCTGATGATGGAGACACTGTCACATGGAGGGGCGGAGCTAAACTGCAGCACACACACAACCAGGGAGGAGGAGAGAAAGCGGGGAAAAGTCCAAAAAAGCTCCACAGCTACAGAAGTGCGAGTACATATAATCAATCAATCAATAAATCAATCAATCATTTCAGCAAAGACATTATGTTGTAATGTTCAAACATCAAGAAACACTAAAACATTTCAGCATCAACTGAAGTGAGAACCATTTAGACTCAACTGACAAAAACCCATTGAATAAGCACTTAAAGGAATATTCCACCATTTTGGGCAAAATCCCCTTTTCTGACTTACCCAGACTGAGACCAGATGTTCGACACCATTTTCACCTCTGTACGTAAACTGGTTCAGTTCCTATGGGTAGCATTTCATGTTAGCTTAGCATAAAGACTTGAAGTCTATGGGAGTCATTAGCCTAGCTCCATCGAACTGAAAAAAATATACCTAACAGCAACTCTGAAGCTGTTTTATTTACACAGTGTGTTGTGTGTGTTTGAAATACACGTCTTGGAAATTAAAAAAAACAAAACAAAACAAACGAGTCACTTTAGAAGTTAGATGGTCGGAACTAGAACCGATGAACTGCTGTATCCTTTCGCCTCTGTTCAGTGGTTATCCAACTTCTCCTAAAATGACTCTTATGTTTTAGAAAAAAAAGATGTGTATTTCAAATCCACGAAACAAAAAAAAGTCCAAAACATTCCAGCATCATCTGCAGCAAGTGAAACCTGCATCGTGAACACTTTTGTCCCACATGAGTTTCCGTACCCTTCAGTCCAGATGAGATGCTCGCCGTGTGATGACGGGCTTGTTGTCTCTTCAGATCTCTGACCTATGATGTCACAGCAGGAAACACTGGCTCCTTGTCTTCAGAATGACCTTCCTGTCATCGCGGCGGCCGCTGCCACGAGATGTGATTTAGGAGAAGAGAGAACCGCCCGCTCTCTGAATATTGGCGTGTCAATCACAGAGCGCGTTGTCACCGCCGCCGATATTACACTGAGGAGAAACCAGACCGACCTTTGACCCCAAAACTCACCGTCCTGAAAGAAACACGCCGCTGCACTGCAGGAAAAAAAATCCCCTCTCAGTCTCCTCTTCAGAGTTCAAATCTGTTTTTTCTTCCAACAAGGTCAATAATCTGGGATGAGATAATCCCACTTGTTTCCAATGCTAATCAACTTGTTTCCAGAATTTTCTTGAATCTTGAACAGATCTTCAGTCTTCACTTGTTATCAGAAACATTCCTGAAAATCCCGCTGCTCCTGAAGTCCACAGATGTTCTGTAAGCAGGAGGTGGAACTCTGCAGGGTTGTTGATATTTTTTGCAGCGTGTTAATCCTGTCATCGTCTGCTGCTGCTGATCAAAGCTAATACACTGTTCTACTGACACACACACACACACACACACACACACACACACACACACACACACACACACTCACAGTACTGCAAGATACGGTTGCTGAATATTTAGGTCAAGTGGTTTTGTGCAAGTGTGTGTGTGTGTGTGTGTGTGTGTGTTTGCCACTACATAAGTGAACATACCACACATTTATCCACTGTGACTTGCCACATTCCACCGCACACAGGTTGTGTGTGTGTGTGTGTGTGTGTGAGAGAGATGGAAGACATTCAGTGGAAAGGAGAGAGAGTGGAAGATGGAGGGAGAGAGACATAGAGGGAGGGAGAGAGAGAGAGATGAGGAATATGTGATTTCAATGGTTGACTTTCATTTAGCTGATTTTCGAGTGATGTCATCTGTGACATCACTCATCACAGCTTCACTTCACCAGAAAAAGTCTTGATATGAGTTTTGAATGGAAACCTGGTGGAATCAGATTTGATCACTTTCTCAGTTTCAGTTTCTACAGATCTTTAAATCATCTTGAAAATCAAATTTGGATTTCAAGACTTGAAAAGGTCTTTTAAATGTTTTTTTCTTTTACTTTCCAACGAGTCGTATTGATGAGAATCCTTCCGACCTCGACGTTTCCTCCACACGAAGTGAACGTGGCTCAAATTTACCGAAGCCTCTCTGGTAAATGACGTCATCAGTAACACCTGTGTTTACCTGCTGTTCCAGGTCAAATTAGCTGCTGTGATCGCTGCGCTTCAGCAGAACAACACTGACAACAACACGCTGGTTGCCAGGAGACGGCAGGAGGACACGCCCCCCCGGCCCGTGACATCACAAGCTCACTGGATCCAGACCGGCGGTGAGTCAGAGCGTTTTTTTCTCGTGGCGGTTCACAGTTTGGCTCCGTCTCTGTGAGGATCTGCGACTCGAGGTGATGACTAACCTGTCTCTCTCTCTCTCTCTCTCTCCTGTTGTCAGTATTGTCGATCGCCCCGTGTCTGCTCAGCCTGCTGGACTTTCCTGCTCGGTCTGGTGATAATAACCAGCAGGTGAGAAAACAGCCCAGCTCACAGCCTGCCCTCCCATTGGCTGACCTCGTGACCTCGTGACCTCGCAGTCTCAGACGGAGCCCAGACTCCAATCACAGAGCGGCGGTGGCTTTGCATTCTGGGTAATGTAAACAAACAGGGCAGACAGAGATAATGAACTTCAACCTGCAAGACGCCTGTCTCGCCGTCTGAATAAAGATCGAATGTTTTTGAAAAATAAATGAGGCTTCAAAAAGACGATTTTGACTCACAAAGAAAGGATGGAACTTTCTAACAGAGATTACGCCCGAAAATGTGGCGTTCTTTCTATTTGAGATTATATTTTAGATGTGAAATCACTGCAACACAATGTAACATCTGGTCAAAATGTGACGAGCCGTCCCTCTGAATGAGCTGACAGTTTAAATTTCTACAAAACAAAATCCTCAGACTGATCCTGTTACAGTTTTGAAGCGGTTTTTCTAAATGTGGATCTGGATTAATACACACATGTGATGCTGTCAGGTCTGAGTTTTTTAAATGTAATAATCCACAGGCCATGGACTCTGTTTACAACAACATGAATATCAGTATTGGGCCTGAGTGGGTTCTGTTTTTGAAACTTGAAACTTGTCTCTCATTAAACATGTTTACAGTGTGAGAAAATCTCAGTGAGGTAACTGGATTCACTTCTGGCTCATCAGCTGCAGATTAAATTAAAACATGAAAAGACAAAACACAACATGAATCACCAGTCCAAAGTTTTCAATAGTGTTCATGTATTTTAGGGTGCAATGTCCCTTTAATGTCTCACGTTAAGTGGTAAAACAAGAGCAGCGAGCAGGTTTCCTTTGTTTCAGATGTGATGTTTGGTTAGTATGTGAGGAACCAGAGATTATTCTTCCAAGAACTATAAAAGAAATAAAAAGTTCTCTAAAGAACCTTTTCATAATAGTTCTCAGTGGTGCAGTTTGATTCAGAGAACCCCTTTCAAATGTTTTTGTATATTATTTTTTTTCCAAATGAGGAACCATCCACTGAATAAAGTGCTTTTTCAGCAGCTGGTTCTTCATGGAACCACACAGTATTTAAAAAAATGATTTAGAACCGTTCTTTTCCTGTGTGTTCTGTTACATGCAGGCGTTCCTCAGGGAACCTGCCTGGGTTCTGTGAAGGAAGAGTCTAATCTGCCGCCACCATCAGCAGGAAGCTTGGCTTATCTGTGTGTGTGTGTGTGTGTGTCAGTGGGAGGTGCAGCAGACTAGAAACCGTAGAATCAGAGTTAACAGACCAGACTCAGTGATTCCCAGAGGATCATGGGAATCCCCACAGCTCTGTTAGCGTTGCCACGGAAATGAGACAGAAATATTTCATGTTTTTTTTTTCACAGTGGTGAAGCATCAGGCTGTTGAACCTATTTTAACCCCCGCTTGTTGACAGATCCCATCAGCCTCTGACACTTTTTATAGTGTTGTTTTCTCATGTGTCTGCTCTGTGTTCTGTTGACTTTCTTTGTCAACAGTGTGTTTTAGAAACTCACCCAGAAATCACAAATGGAGAGAGTAGCGCTGGTCAAGCGAGCTAGACAATGAGCGGAGTGAGGGAGTGGCAGTAGCAAAAACAAATGTTTTTCAAAGTTTCAGAATCACAACCACAAGAGTTTCTTTATCATACAGTGATAACACATCGCTGAGATTTGCACGTTGGACCCTCTGTGAGCATTACCTGTAAATGCCTTCTCTGCGTAGCTCCATGGAGATGTTTGTGTATCTTGGCAGAACTATAACTAAGGCCAGAACTCTTGGAATGGTGCCGGAAAGAAAACTCCAGCCAATTGTTGGAGGAATGTCAAATTCATCTTGGCCGTGGGACAGTGGACAAGCTCTTTACCCAAGAACAGATACTAGGGGTCATGGAAATTTATCCATCCAATCTACATGTGCTGTGTGGACCATGCCGCCAGAGGTGTCCTGTGGTGGTATGGGGTGCAGGGGTCACAGCTGCGAGCTAGTCAGTCCCTCTGTAACCAAAGTGAGAGTTTTGTCTGCATTCTCTGCATTAAATCAGACCAACCCCCAGTGGGTGTTGGGGACTTCATTGTAATCATGGAGAGGATTTCAACGCACAGTCGGAAAGTGGAGAGTGTCCAGTATGTTGACCTCAGGGTTGCTTTATGTGGATTACGTGGTCCTGTTGGCTTCATCAAGCTGTGACCTCCAGCATGCATTGCTGTGTTTGGGCTGCAGTTATACGGTCATTGTATCATGCTGTCTTGGTGAACAGGGAGCTGAGCTCTCGATTTACTGGTCAATCTTTGTTCCAGCTCACCTGCTCACCTGTGGTCCCAAGCTTTGGGTAGTAAAAGAAAGAACAAGTGGATCAGCAAGTAGCTGAAATGAGCCGTCTTCGCAGGATGGCTGGGCTCAGCCTCAGGGAGAGTGTGAGCTCAGGGTAGAGCCACTGTTCCTCCATGTATAAAGGAGCCAGTTCAGTGTTTCAGGCATCTAATTATGAAGCCTTCTGGGTGCCTCCCTCTGGAAGTGTTCAAGGGATGTCCACCTGGGAGGAGACCGTGGGGCAGACCCAGAACATGCTGGGTGGACCACATATACCAGCTGGCCTAGGAACACCTTGGGATCCCCCAGGAGGAGCTGGTGCATGTGGTTGGGGAAAAGGACATTGGGGCTACATTTTTACCACACAACCTGTCCCTGGATAAGCATCAGATAATGGATGGATGGATGGAATTCTAGATATGGTGTCACCATTGCAAAATGATCTTATGGACTTTCTTAAATTAACATTTATTATAAGAATTCAATCACTTAAACCAAATATGAAGAAAAACATTAAATTTGAATGCATGAAACAAAACAAAAAACTTACAGGAGAAAACTGCTGAATTAACAGATAGAAGGGCTGTTCAGAGGGCAATGATGTTAAAAGACCATCAGCACCACTTTGCTTTCAATGATGATTATTAGATCTGAAATATAATGAATGTTCATAGTGTTTCCTTGCCCCTTCTCAGGCTGTGAAAGTGTGATTTGATCAAATAGCAGGTATGTTCCATTAGTTGAGTATGGTTATCAATAATGAATGAAATTTACTGCGGCATATCGTGTGTGCAGAAATTCTTCCATGAGATTCCCGACAGTGATTGAAGAAATAGACTGCATCTAGCTTCCCATCACCACAGCCCTGGCAAACATGAGGCAACTTTGCGAATAGTAGATCTGTTTACAGCCTCAATGTGATGACACAATATTGTAAAAATGAATGGTGTGTGTCTTAATGATGGGCACTGATGAGCTTATATTTATTTAAGCATTTACACTATTTGCAAATTTCCTCTAGCAATCCTCTCTCGCTTTGGCAGCAGCATAACTTTATTTTAATACTTCTCATATTTATTCATTACAATACTTTGTTCTTCTTGAAAGAGGAGCGCACGTTAGTAATCTATTTCCTCCCCATACCCACTTTTACAGTCTATTTATCATGTCAGAATAATCCCTTTTCATTTACAGTGTGATTTTCAACTATTCTTGTTTCTTGATTTTGTATTCTAGCTGTGTGCTTATATTCTATTTCCTTCTTTCTGCTGAATCACATTACTTTTGCTACTGCAACGATCTAATTTTCCCACAGGGATCAGTTGTTTCTTATGACTTTAAATCTGCTGCTTGTAATCAGTCCATCCTGCATGTGATGGGCGATTTGGTGCAAATGGCACTGCTTCTAACCACCTTCATAACCACCTTCCTGAGTTTGGTGACTGTGACTGGTTGGTTTGTGAAGCCAGCTATCGCAGAAATACCCAGACTGTATTGAGCTGACTTCATGAGACAGGCCCCAGATGTCAATTCAAGGCAGACATATCATCAAGATGAGTGAAAAGTCTTGGGACAAGAGCCTGGCCCGCTAAGGGGGAGGAGGGCAGGACTAACAATGTATTTCCTGACTCAAGGCAGAAAACTGGTGTAGAGCAGGCAGCCAGTCAAGCTCCACATTTGATCACATGATCATAAACTCATGTACACCACAGCACCAATGAGGAGCCATACTCAGGTCAAATGGAAGTGAAACATATCAATTACAATGTGGTGCTTTTGTATAAATCATCTGTCTTTACTAAGCAGCATATAATTGATAAAACTTTCTAAAATTATATTAGTATGAAAATTCACTTCAAATATTAATTTTCCCACCTTAGCTTAATTTTAAGCTCTTATAATCCTCTTTATATGTTCAAAGACATCACATGATGAGAGGAAATTGTGGGTTCTTTATCTATAGTGGAGTTGCAGTAGTGTCACTAATCTCCTAGCAGCTGTGTCTGCTGCGATCATGAAGGTTCACTCGAGAATTGTGTTAATGTTGAAATATATTATAACCAGGCTAGAAACAGAGCGCTGGCTGAAAAAGCTTGTTGTGGTGTGTCTGTAGATCCACGTTCAGGAACGTTCTAAGTAAAAGTGAATAGTATGATACGGTGGATTTGTTTCCAAATGCAGCTTACAGTGGCACAGTAAACTGTCTTGTCTTTAGCCCTTCTCTCCTCTCCAACAAATTGTTGGCTAGCTTTTCAGCAGGAAAATTGTGCCACTGCATCTAAGAGTGTGTCAGGAACTGACAATTTTACACAAATGGCAGTGGTTAAAGGAACACTCCAATGTTTTGGACTTACCCAGACTGAGACAAGATGTTCGATACCATTTTCACCTTTGTACATCCACTGGTGCAGCTCCTAAGGGTAGCATAGCATAGTCTTTATGCTAAGCTAACACAAAATGCTAAGAATTGCAACCAAAGCATTGGATGTAGAGAGGTAAAAATGGTACTGAAAATCTTGTCTCTGTCTGGGTAAGTTTGAAAAAGGATATTTTGCCCAAAACATTGGAGTATTCTTTGAAATGATAGTCATCTGTTAGTATGCACCTTGACACACAGAGTTAAAGCATCCTCAACAGCTATCAGAAACTAGCGCATGGATGTTTGGCTCTTTCCCTAATATCATGAAACTGTTTCCTACGTTGGGAAACAGTTTTCCCAGAACCAGTGTTACCACCTCTCAAGCTTATTGAAGTCAAGGAATATTTGCTTATACTGATTTGCTTGTAACTGTGCGATGGACAAGGCACTTTTTGCCTTGTCCTTTTTAAGGCCTTTGTGGAGATGGAGGAAAAATATTATAACATTACATAATAGTTAAATGGTTTAATTTACATTTAATAACAAATTCTGACAAAGCAGCAGGATTTTTATATCAAATTGACTTCTTCCTATATGCACGGAATTGAGAGGGTGGCGGTAATCACCTAAAGCTGTTTGCCAACCATCATAAAACACCAGAGCAAGAAGAAGAAGGTGTATGCACAGGATTGTGGGATACATACCTGTCCTTTGAAAACTGCCGGATGAAGGCTGCATTTCTCGGCTTTATACAAAGGATACTTCCAATTCGAATGGCCTTTGATGACGTAACAGCCGGGAAATGTAGCCTACCTCGGCTGCAGCCCAGGCTTTGGGAAACAGCCAATGGAATGTGGCCACAGACTACAGTAGATGTCAGTTACCTTGTTAGGCTGAACCAACTGGTCGAGGAAGAGAGAGGGGGTGGGTAGAGGGGATTTTTGTTAAGTTTGGCTTTTGTTTGTTATTTGTTATGTCTGTTATGTATTTTGTTTAGTCTGTATTAGGCAAGAGCCATTTGTATTTTGTATATTTGTACATAGGAGTGAGGTTAAATGGTAAATATATTTGATAGATGTATTGTGGGTGTGTCTAGGTGCCCTTCATTGTATACTGGTGTTGGCTGTGGGTATATATGCCAGGGGAAAAGCAGTGAGAGAGAGGGTCAGGTTGAGTGTCACCACCACTGCTGGAATCTGCTGTTCCCATGAGACTGCCCTTGTTGCCCACCAGTCTGCTGTAGGTGAGAATAATGTAATTTGTTATGGTCACCAAGTAAAAGAAATCAGAGCTCTGGAAAAACAAATCCCTGCTTGACTGATGCTGTCTGTTTCTCCATCATGCTTTATACCTCAATCCTGCTGGTTTCCATCCTGTTTGTAAGGGTCCACCACCATCAAAACCTTACAATGTGCAAATGCAATATAATGACATTAGTAAATCCTTTTATGATTCTGAGATGATGCGCATTAATATTTTAAATTAAAGCACATATACAGTAAGTGGTGCTTCTACATATATAAGCAACGCATGTCCCTATTTCTTTATTAAGCTAGCATGGTGGCCTAACATCACTGCATTCTCTGAGAAGGAAGGCACACTGCACAAATCTCCATCTTAATAAGTTGTTTAGTCTCATATGCAGTGTTAAAAAGCTTGTTTTTCTTCAGAAAGTTAGAAAAAAGAATGGCACTAGAATGGGATAATCCCAATTGTTTCCAATACAGTTTCACTTGTTTCAGGATTTTTTCTTGGAACAGGGATAAATGAAACAAGGCAGAATAAGGCAGATCAGTCCAGTAGGATCAAGAAAATGACACTTGATTCAAGAGAATTCTGGAAACAAGTTGATTAGCATTGGAAACAAATGGGATTATCTCATCCTATTGGCAGTTTTATTTGACTTTCTGAAGAAAAGCATTTTAATACTGAATATGAGACTAAGTGATTTGTTAAGATGGAATTTTTTTGCAGCACAAGTGATCAGGGAGCCAAAGAGATCAAATGCAGATTAACTGATTCATTAATAAGCTGATATTAATTAGATCTATATGTCACTGTGACAGATGCACCGTGGGACTGGACAGAATCTGCACTTGTTATAAATCAGAAGCCCTCGTCAACATGATCTTTCCTTTTCTCCAGCGATGCATCTGAGCTCAAAGGAAAGGTTGAGGCCCTCTCTACGCCACAGCCTGGTTGATGGTATTTATCTATTCATTCCCTTTTAGCATATCAGAGGATACATGACTGACGTAGCTGGTGTTTGTTTTGTGCAAAGAGCACAGTGACATTTTTATCACAAGAACAACAAACAGTCAGTCGGCAAAGACAGCGGAGGAAGGTGAGGAGAGGCGGAGGATGTGAGAAACACAAACGTTGTGTACAACAGAAATGAACATACACTAGTGTAGGCTATGCAAATACACACAAAAATACACACGGGATTATTAGTAGAGTCTGTGATAGTGACTCTTCATTCAGAAAGATTCATTTTTATCTCACTGTGGCCTCTAGGGAATATTTTTATTTGTTTTTCTCAAAATCCATTTTTTTCCATCAGTCTGTTTTACCTCTTTGTGATTTAAGGCTGAACTTAAAGAGTTGAAATCCCTCTGCAGTTTGGAAGATGGATGGCATAAAATGTTTGTGTGAAAGCCTCTGTCAGCCCCGGGCCAGACCCTGGAGCGCTAAGTAATTTCATAAACAGCACTTTGATGAGTTGGTGAATATTACAGATTTGAGGTATGCCTTGGAAGCATTGTCAGGGAGAATGGTAAGACTCTGAGGGTTCCCAGCAGTACTGCATATTGATCTGCCTTGATCTGTATTGGTGTCTGATGGGGCCCTCTGATTCACAACCACGGCCACCAAACAACCAGGGGTAGAATGGACCTTAACTCACTCTACCTGACATTTTGTTTGTAGAAAAGAACTTAGTCCCATTTTATGATTATATGTCTGTGATCATAAGTATTAGTTTACCTAATGGATTTATGATATCTTGGGCTTATATTGTCCTTTTATTAAAATTTGCAGCTGGTCCAGTCAGTGGCCTCTGATATAATGAATTTGATGCAGTTTGATTGATGACATTAATTATGGTAGAATTGATCAATATGACACTGGTTGTCTATGTGGAGACCTTATTAAAATGAGACATTTTGATCAGATTCCACACATGTATGCATACATGAGTATGTGCTGTGATTTGTAGTAGAAATCATAGTAGCTCTGATGGCAGCAGTAGTATTGCCCTGGGTTTCAGCATCCTATTACGGTCTAAACACCAGCCATGATGGATAATAATGAAAATCTGCAGGAAACTTGCATTGCTATGTGCATAAAAATATCAGCAATTGGCAGGTTAAATGCAAATACATGAGGATCACATGTAATACATAAGTATGTGTCACTACTGTTAAATTAAAATCTTGTTAACCGTGTTTTTGGTGATTATTAAGCATTTATTTGACTTGAAAGTTAAATCGTTTAGATGAGATCAGACAAAATTTACTTATGTGTTGAAAATACCCCATGTCACCTTTTTCAGAAGGACATTTTACTCATCTTTTTATAGCCAATTGTGCTTCTGTTGCCATTTATCTTTCCAAACTTTTATCTCTTTCAAATTCATTCTCTATCTAGCAGCTCCAGATACAGAACTTAATGGTGCCACTAATCCTGGTTCCAGTTCTTTACTGAAGCCACAAATCCAACTCATTTCCTTTTAAGACAACACACTGCTTTCTGTTGTGAAGGTAGTTAAACAACAGCAACACATTTTGAGATAGACCAACAGCATGAAGCTTGTCTAAAAGAAGGTAGTGATCGACCATATCAAAAGGCTTTGTCAGATCAATAATAATTGCCCCTGTGAGTTCGCCATTATTGGATGCAGAGAACACATTAGTGTTCATTAGTGAATTTTAAAATGGCAGTAATTCAGTCAAATGACTGGGTCTGAATCCAGATTGGTATGGTAAGAAGAAATTATGGGTCTTGAGATAATGTGGTAATTGATTATAAATATTTTTTTTCAAAAACTTTGGCAATGGAAAAGATAACTGAGTTCTATCCCCAACTTTTTAATCTTCACAATAGTGCATAAACTTTTCTAAACCATAGCTAAAACACTGATTCTTCAAAATTCAGTTATATTCCTCTTTTTAAGGAATATTCCAACATTTTGGTCAAAATACCCTTGTTTCCGACTTACCCAGACTGAGACAAGATGTTTGATATCATTTTTACCTCTGTACGTCCACTGATTTGGTTCCCATGGTTAGCATTTTATGTTAGCTTAGCATAAAGACTTGAAGTCTACAGGAGTCATTAGCCTAGCTCTGTTAAAGTGAAAAAATAAACCTTACAGGAACTCTGAAGCTGTCTTATTTACACAATGTATCGTGTATGTTATGTCATTTTAGGAGACGTTAGACGGTAGGTACTATAAGGTTATAGTTCCTACCATCTTACTTCTCCTAAAATGACTCATTTTTTAAAAATTCCAAAACATACATGATACATTGTGTAAAAAAGACAGCTTCAGAGATTTATTTTTTCACTTTGATGGAGCTAGGCTAATGACCACGGTAGACCGCAAGTCTTTATGCTAAGCTAACATGAAATGCTACCCATCGGAACCGAACCAGTGGACGTACAGTGGTGAAAATAGTCAAACATCAATCAAACATTTTGTCTCACTCTGGGTATGTGCCCAAAATGCTCAAGTATGATGCTGCCGTGATTGAGCATCCCAAATACTTATCCAAGTCTTCCATCTGGTTTTCTGGCCCAGTCTCACCTGTACTGATGCAGGAAACAGTCCACTAGACTATTATGCTGTATCTTAAACACTGAGTGGGTAAACACTGTGCTGTGTCGAGCGGGCCCACAGGGCTCTGAGGGATTATGTTATTGTGTTTCTGACTGCTGCAGTGTATCCCTGATATTCAGAAAGGCCAGAGGACACCTAGAAACAGTAATGGGGTATTGAGCTGTTACAACCAGGTCTGAAAAGTAAAACCCACTGTAAAGCACAAATCATAAATAGGTTTTATTCTGAGACACTATGAAAGTCTGTTGAAAATCAATCCAAGAGTTTTCTTTTCAAAATTAAAAATTTTAAAGTCATGCTTGCTCCAACAAAGTGATAGCAGGTATGACAGTAGTTATAAAGTACATCGAGGTAACATTTAGCTGGTAACAGACATCAGGCAATATTGTTTTCTCCAAAATTCATATGTGGCATTTTGGTTTAAATTCAATCACTTAATCAAAGTGTTTTTATTGATTTTTCATATTCAAACAGCAAACATCCCATTCAAAACAAGACAGTAGGACTCAAAACATACATCACAAATACAGGTCTAAACTACAGACAAAACATTCTAATGATTCTAATCGATCAGATCATTCTAATACCAGACGTCAGACATACCTACGTGGTCCAGACACTCTCGGGTTAAAACTAAATAAATAGATACAAATGACAATAATAATAATTATAAAGAGACAACAGGCTTCTGCATCAAGGGATGGGGAAACAGTCCCTGCTTGCCAGTATCTCTTGCATTTGGGTCCACCTGCTTTGCTTACCTGCTTTATGAGTCAGATTCATGTCCAGTAGCCCATCTATCCATCCACTTTGTGGTAACTTGAAGGATGAAGAGAGTGTCTTTTTCACAAAATCTCGAACCTGAAAGTATCTGAAGTAATTTTTGTGGGGATTCCATACTCCTTCTCCAGCTGAGCAGCAGACATGAATACACCATCTTTAAAAAGATTTTTGACGCATTTCACCCTATGTCTATACCATTCCCTAAACGCTGTTCCCCCAAGGGCCGGGGAGAACAAATGATTGTCATAGACGGCAGTAGATAGGAGGGCGTTTCTATTTTTTAAATGTGTTCTGAATTGCACCCAGATTTTGACTGTTTTTTTCCAAATAAAAGTGGATGTACATTTATTTAATTCTTTAAAAAATTATTTATGAAATGAAAATTGGTATTGTCTGGAACAAATAGAGGAACCGTGGCATTACACTCATTTTAATAGAATTTGTTGTGAAAGGATAGGCTTGGAATGATAGTCTCCTCACCTGCTTATTAATTGGGAAAACACTTTTCTCTAGGTTAATTTTATAACCTGACACCCTCCCAAAGTCCTCAATAATACCAAGAGCTACCGGGATGCTTGTGACAGGATTCGACAGGAAAAGGAGGAGGTCATCAGCGTATAGAGAGAGCTTATGATTTTGCATCCCCCTGGTTCAGATATAATATTATATTGTTTGTTCTTACCATAGCCTGGGGGTTCGCATAAATTATCTCAATCCACAAACGGAATTTAGGACCAAATCCGAATCTCTCCAGGGCCGTGAACAGATAGAAATACTCTATTCTATTGAAGGCTTTGTGGGCATATAGGGAGATCACAATCTCAGGCTCAATGTTATCTTCAGCAGTGTACATCACGTTATACAGACAACGGAGATTACTGGAAAGCTGTCTACCAGCAACAAACCCTGTCTCGTCAGGATGTATTGTCTTATTTATAACAGGTTCAATCCTAGCTGCCAATACTTTGGTCAATATCTTATAATCACAGCCAAGTAAACTCACTGGATGGTATGATTCACATTTAAGCGGATCATTATTTTTCTTAAGGAGTACAGAGATCATAGCCTGTGTCATCGTTTGAGGCAAAGCTTTTTTTTATCAAGGACCTCCTTATATACTCTACAGAGCAGGGGTATCAGTTTAGGAGCAAATGTTTTATAAAACTCACTTTGGAACCCATCAGGGCCCGGCGCTTTACCTGTCTTCATATTCCATATCACATCCTCTATCTCCCTTGCAGTCAGGGGTCCCTCTAATCTATCCCTATCTGCCCCCTCTAGGGATGGTATTTCCATTTTCAAAAAAATTCTTCATTCGCTCCCTGTCATTTATTTCTGACGTATATAGATGCTTATAAAAAGACTTAGATTGGTCATTAATACCATTCTGATCCATAATTTTGTTTCCCAGATCATCCCTTATCTCTACTATCATACCAGCAGCTGCACATTGCTTCAGCTGGTGGCTCAGGAGCTTACCTGCGCGCTCACCATGCTCATAGAGATCCTGTCTCTACCTGAGATATAGATCCTCCTCACGTTGACTTATAAAGACATCATATTCAGTTTGGAGCAAAATGCGCTTTCTATGTAGCTCCTCAGAGGGAGCCATAGAATTTGCCACGTCAACTTCTTTTATTGCCTTCATTAATTCTGTGGTACGTTTCATCTTTCTTTTCCTTTCACCAGCATGGTATGAAATTATTTGTCTTCGTATATAAGCTTTAAAGGATTCCCACAAAGTGCTACAATTTATATCAAGGGTATCATTAACTTCTAAGAAAAAGACTATTTGCAAGTTTAAAGCGCACTCGTTTGCTCCCAAAACAAAACCTTATTCATCCAAGCCCCCAAAATGATAGAAATATGGCGATATTAATCATTTTTGACTACTTTTACACAGAGCCTCCGCATGCATGTCTTGACACAGCAAAGAACATCCGGAAGTCCCTGGTTTAAACATATATCACTCGAGGTGAATGATCCAAAATGTTAGAACCATTGTCTTAACAGTAATATCCTATTAAGCCACTCTTTTCCAATAGTAAAATCATAAACTGTACAACAGTAATTGGATGTAGCTTTTGTGATGTCATGTATTGGTTTCTGAACTGCCTTTCTGAATCCACAAGTTCCTACTAATGGTCTTCGCCAACTTACCTCCTTTTCGGAAGCAGAAAACACATGAATATCCATCCATCCCATCATCCACCTCTGGATGATGGGGTGGAGATGAGCAGAACTGAGTCTAACCAGGTGGCTAGGTCCATGCTTAAAGAGTATCAAAACCCCAAACCCAAATCTCTGTGAAGCCTGACCTCTAGTGGTGACAAGTAGGATGCCTGGTCTTTGGTGGCAGGCGATGTCATCACCTGTTGTTCTCGATGGGTGGTGTAAAACACTAATGTACTGGGAAAAAAATGAATCTGTAAAGCTTAACTTTTCTGATATCAAGCTTTGGACCTACAAATGAATAGTTAACAAAATATATTATAATAATACTGAAATCCTTTAATTTAAATTTTATATGTTGAATATGGACAAAAGTAGAAAAAAAATAATAACTCAGAATTTTTACACATGAAACCACCACCCATAGAGAACAACAGGTGGTGACTGTTGTCGGACTTCACACAGATTTGGGGGGGTTAGTTATTCTTTAAGAATGCATCTAGCCACCAGGTTAAACTCACTTCTGTTCATCTGCACCCCTCATCCAGAGATGGATTTCCATGTGTTTTATGCTTTCAACATGAAACACACCATATCGCTGCCACCAAAGACTAGGCATGCTACTTTTCACCATTAGAGGTCAGGCTTGACACAGATTTGGGTTTGGGGTTATTTTTTTTGTTAATGTTAGTGCTGGGATATATCATGCTAACATGGTTTAGCTAACAGAACAGTTAAAAAAGTAAACTTAACAAAAAACTAGATGAGTGCAGATCTCTGCCAGGTGTGTGGGGTCAAGTGCTGCGTGGATCGGCTCTGACATCAATCGAATCCGCATGTTATGCATAAACCATCCAGCTAAATAAAATGACAATCCAGGATACCAGCACAAATGCATTCCGGTAAATAAATAAAACAAAAATGCATTTTTTCTGACCACTAGGGGGAGACAGTGATTGAACTGATCACTGCTCTATAATTAAAAAGTTTTTTGTAGATTAGGGGCATCAACTGAGCACTGAGCCAGTGGCTACAGAAGTCAGCAAGGACAAACATGCTCTGTTTACTCTCTTGCTTCATGGATTCTGCCACTGCCACAACATTTTCCTGGTAGGAAGGGCAGACCCCTGTTATACATAACTTTGACTTGAAAAGCGATCATTCATACAGCCAATTATTGCAAATATCTGAATCGCAGCAGGCTGGCCTGCAGAACGCCTCTTGTCTAGCTCATTAGCCAGCATGTCTGCAAAGCATTCCATTTTTACTTTCTATCAAGTTATAAACTCACAGCTGGTAGATGTCATGATGCTAGATTCAAACAGATAAAAGCTGATGATGATTCTGATTTAGCCAAAAGGCAAACAGTAGCTCAAGTAATCTTGACATACCAGAATTTGCTGGACAGGAGTAATGTGTAGAAATGTGCACAGCGTCTCTCTTAATGTGGAGATCGCTTCTGCTGCAGGGGGATCACTGCAAGACACCCGCAACCCAACCGCCATTAATCACAATGTTCATTTTTATGACCCAGCCTGCCCGGTCCGCTGATTATCCACAGTGTCTGTGGATATAACTGCAATCCGTGCATCACTAGTGGGGACCATAGACTGCTTATAAAGATGAACAACGTGTCTCCACTTCCTCCCACTGTACAAAAGTGAAGCCAAAATATCGCGTTTACGTGCGCTGCCATCTTGCCAATTTGGAGCCAGAGTCTGCGCAGTAGAGATCGGGGAGTACTAAGGTCCTGCCCTTACGTCCCAACTGAGCACACGCCTCCTTGACGCTATTTGTACTAAGACTGAAGGCTTGTTGATAAGGTAAATAAAAAAAACTAAAAGTCAAGGTTATGGAAAGTTAGCGTTCATGTCCTCTCTACATTCCCACATACACTTCCCAAGCAGAAGTCCACAGGTGTTGGCTCCGCGACAGCTTCACTCAGAGCAGCTGTCAATCACAGATGTCACATCCCCTTTTTAAGGCATG
>OMLF01017259.1:0-11580 GCA_900302615.1 Holocentrus rufus | reverse complement strand
AATAAAAAATAATAAATATTAAAACAGCTACTGTGTTCTAGCTCGCACACATCACAAGCCATCTCTCTCTCTCTCTCTCTCTCTCTCTCTCTCTCTCTCTCTCTCTCTCTTTCTCTCTCTCCCTCCCTGCCTGTCATCTCTCTCTGTGTCTGTCTTTGTGTCTTTATCCTCTCCTCATTAATCTCATTAATCCTCTTTCTATGTGGATGACTGAATCTTTAGACGTTGTCAGTCAGGCTTTTCATGCATTAAAGCAAAGGGCTTAGAGTTTAATGAAGTTAATGGATGACCTTTTAGACAAAACTGGACACAGTGTGTCCAGATTATGCTCAGAATGACTGAAGGGTCATCCATTAGCCACCCAAACACTGGCAGTGACATGAAGGGAGGGAGATGAAGGAGGGGAAAAATGAATAAAGTAGAGATCATCTGACAGGCTTTTATTTGCTTTAGCTCTGAGTTCCTCTTCAACTTCAAAAGAGTCACTCAGCTACAATGAATGATTTGATTACGGTTCCTGCACTTCACATTTTCTCTAGACATCAGACAGCAGCTGGATTTGGAATATTCTGGATGTCTTTTTGAACGGAGGTGAAACCCTTGAGACCAGTTGAAGGTGAGTTATGATGAGTAAACTACTTGGCTCATATGTCCATCATATCAAATCTGACAACAAGACTATTAACCAACTGGTCCCTGCACTAGAACTAGTTAATTAAAAGGAGCCTATTTAGAAATGTGTATTGCCATGTGAATAAACCCAAAATGTGGTGATGGAGTGTACATGGTTCTCATGAAGCATACTCATTGATAAATGTCACCTTTTGGGATACTACACTTTAACCTATAAAAACAAACAGGAACCACAATGATAAAAAAATACAAGTCAGATCAAACAGTAACAGTCAGATCAAATGTAAATATGTAAAGTGTCATTGCACAATTACCCAGATAAAAGAAAACAACAACAAACGAGCATGCAGATCATCGATTGTATTATGTTCTGCTATCAGAGGCCATCGGCTCTTTTGTGACTTTTCTTTCTAATCTTCTATCAACAGGACAATTTCACCCTTAAATTCAAAAATCTTGATGCCACCATGGGCATCATCCGTGCTGGTTTGGATGACACCTCCCTCAGCAGCGAGGAAAGTTTCGATGAATTCTTCCCCGACACTGCAGAGACTGAAACTATCAAAGGCATATACTTCCAGCGTTTTCGTCGTCTGCGTGGCCACGAGGCCTTAAACCTTCAGATCGATCACACCCAGCAGGCCCTCATCAACGTGGGGGGCAACTGTTACACCTTCCCCTGGAGCACCCTGGGGGATGTCCCACAGAGCCGCCTGGGCCAGCTGCGCCTCTGCACCACCGTGGAGGAGATAGGACGGCTGTGTGACGACTATGACGAGGCACGCCACGAGTTCTTCTTTGATCGTGATCCTGTCGCTTTCCGGGTCATCCTAAACTACCTGGCGAAAGGGAAACTCCGCCTGCTGCGGGAGAGATGCAACATGGCTCTGAACAGCGAGCTGGAGTACTGGGGCATCGATATAGGACTGATGGAGCCTTGCTGCCGCCATCGCATGTTGTGCTGCATGGAAGATGTGGCCAAGCAGCAGAGGAAGAACGAAGAATGGATGCGCAAGAGGAGGCTGCAGAGGGAGGCTGAGATGGAGGCAACTGGCTTCCGCAAGCTGTTCAGGAGGCTGGGAGAAACGGTGGAGAACCCACATTCGGGCTTGGCAGGGAAGGTGTATGCCTGCATCTCCATCGTTATGGTGATGGTCACTGTGATTAGCCTGTGCATCAGCACCATGCCAGACCTCCAAAAGGAAGAGGCCATGGTGTGTATGAACCAAAGCAAAGCTGTAGCAGCAATTTTGAGGCCAGAGACTCGGGTCAAAAACAAAGCACTATTGTACATCTGTAGAATAAGTTGTTATGCAGCCTTGTTTAATAAGTTAAATCCTGATAAAGAACATTAAAGGTGCAACATGTATTTCACAGCAGTATGTCATGATATATGTGATATAATTATGGAGGTCATAATTAAGATGATTGCTAGCCTTCATTGTTACTTGGTATTTTTAGTGATAGTGCTTCTCAACATGAAGACGACCACACTTCCCATTGCTTCCTGTAACAATGAGGATCGTTTATTGATACTAGAACTCTGGAACTCCACTTTATTTGTAGGCTGGTGTGACGTATAAGAGAAAATCTTTTGTAGCTGCTCCTAATCTGTCTATTTTGACTGTCTCCACAGGGTGAATGCTCAGCCAAGTGTCGCAGCATGTTTGTGGTGGAGTCCATCTGTGTGACCTGGTTCACGTTCGAGTTTGTGGTGCGATTTTTCCATGCAGACAGCAAGCTGGAGTTTATCCGTGGCCCTCTCAACATCATTGATGCCACTGCCATTCTGCCCTTCTATCTCTCGCTGCTTGTGGACCTCAAAGATGAGTCTTGGCAGGATATCGCAGGGAGGAGCTCCCTGGACAAACTGGGTCTGATCCTGCGCGTGATGAGGGCCTTGCGTATACTGTATGTGATGCGACTTGCTCGCCACTCTCTGGGACTGCAGACTCTGGGACTGACCATCCAAGGGAGCATGGCAGACTTTGGCCTGCTGCTGCTCTTCGTCTGCGTTGCCGTGACTCTCTTCTCCCCGTTGGTCCACCTCGCCGAGAGTGAGCTGGCGCCAAAAGCTGCCAGATCCCCGCAGCTCAGCTTCAGCAGCATCCCGGCGTCCTACTGGTGGTCGATCATCTCAGTGACGACGGTGGGGTACGGCGACATGGTGCCGCACAGCATCCCAGGCCAGTTAGTGGCACTGATGATAATCTTGTCAGGGATTCTCATTGTGGCTTTCCCCTCCACCTCCATCTTCCACATATTCTGCCGCACCTACCTGGAGCTCAAGGAGGAGCATGAGAGGCTGAGGAAGGAGCAGAGGGGGGCGGAGCTAGCCTGTAAAACTGAAGAAAGCATGCGAGAAAGAGATGCGCGGCGAGCAAAAGCATTTTTGTCATGTATAGATAATGCCCATTTCCTCTCCATGGAAGACATTGCAGGGATAGTCCCGAGTAAGAGTCATCAACCTCTTCTTCCACCTGCGGTCTCCTGAGTCCCCAGAAATTTATCATGCGCTGGTGTTGAAATATGAATTGAAACTAAATTATACCCATGTAAAAAAACAAAAAAGCACAGTTTTTCATTCCCATGTAAAAATAACCTTTTTCTTTTAAATGTTCACAGTACAGTAATCTTTGCTAATCTATATATCCAATAGCTTTCAGATAGTTTATACATATCTTTCAAATCGATGCAGACTGGGAAATAGGATATTTGCATTTGTCATATTACTATTGAAAAATTCAACTGAGAATTACTGGGCCAGAAGTGTGCCAAGAAAAGGCAGCTGAAAAATGATCAAAGCTAATTCAAATGAAACAAAGTTGTAGAAAGGAAAAATCCTGCACACTGGCAAAACTTACATCTAGCTCTTTCTTTCAGCAGACAGCATTTCTATCCAGTGAGGATCTTCTTCAGGTCTGATTAGAGGCAGGAGCCAAATGCTTATATAGAGTGTGGTCACATGACACAAACTGATCTCACAGATCTCTGCAACAGTCTATAGACAAATAAATGCCATTTAGTAGAAGGATTAGTAGAAAGTCAACAATGAATAAATAAAGAAAAAAGATATTGTAGGACCACTGGCAAATATGATTGTGTCAAGATGATATATCAAGGACAAAATATTACATTGTACACAGAAATCACAATTTATGTCTAGAAATCTGTAAAAACTAAGTAAAGAGCTCCTAGTGCTTTCAACATGCAATATAATGTATCCAAGAACATGTTTAGGCAAAGACATACGTATCAAAGAATAGGAAAAATATGTTACACTAGTCTACCTCAAGAGTTCAACTTATTGAGTAGCACAAAAAGCACCCTTTAGGTCCAATGTACAGATCCAAGGGAAATATACATATATGTTATGTCAGGACAACAGACAAAAGCATCTAGAGGATCACATTAAGCTGCAATTCACTATCAAGGCCAAGCAGGTTTACAAAATATATGTCCAAAAAGCCTCCCATCTTTTTAAAAACAAATCATGGGAACTGCCCTGAGGTGGAACAAATGAAACAAAGCTGAAATGACATTTGACTGAATTGAGTCCAGATCAGGCAGCAGCATTAGGCAACTACTTTAATAAGTCAAAACTCTGACAAACTATGTAACCAGTACTTTTAACTTTTCAGTGAAAGTTTGTGTGCCCTTATAGTTTCACTTTTGGCAAGTTTTTGTCCGCCAGAGGGCAGACATGCTCTTCTATTTAACATTCATGAGCATTTAACAGTCATGAGCTATAAGAAAAGCCTCAGGCCATATATTAAACACAATGTAATTGCTTCCCTAAAAACAAACAAACCAAAAAAAAAGTTACAGTTACCTCAGAAGTAAAACCTCTTGAAGTCAGATTTTCCCTTAAATTTCCACTTAAGTTGCTTCAAAGTGAGAATTTTGTTTTCCCCTGTTGTACAACAATGTCACATACATATTCTGTATCTGCTGGTTGCAGCTTCATTACAGCTACATCAAACTTATACTGAGTGAATTCAAACCCAAGATGCCATTGTTTTATGGCTGCAGTATTACATCTAATAGAAAATATCTAGTCTAAATGTCTTGTGCATCATTTTATACACATTTCCCTGTAATTCAGCTGGACATATTTGGCGTCTTTGGAAATCTCGAGATCTCCACTGGAATTTTACATGATGTTCTGTGGGTTTGTACAAACCCACCCGTGGGAATAGCAGTGCTGAAGAAGTTAAAGGGAGGCTTCAAAAAACAAATTTTATTATCGGTACATTTCTGATACACAGTGTTATATTTGGCTGAACACTTGCACAACCTTTGTCTGCACCATGCAGGTGCATCGGACCTGGAATGAATCTTCCGCCAACACTGAACATTGACTGATTGTGTAACGCACCCTGATCCAGACTGTAGCCATTCCAATGCAGAGAGCATGGAGGGAGCGGGAGAGCGAGGCCACTGGAAAAAATACAAAACGCTGCACTGCTAGCGAGGCCTGTAAAAGAGCGAAGAGCAGGCCAGAAGTTAATTCTGGACACAGGATGTTTGCCCCTGAGGAGAGCCAGTGATTCCAGGAATACGCCAGCAGACACAAAGACAGCCATAAGGAGGAGAAGAAGGGATTTGAGATGGAAAAAGATCAAAGACGGAGAGAGAGAACAAGAGAGAGAGGAAAGAGGGGCAGAAACCGTGTGTGTGTGTATATGATGTGGTACTTACTGTGTTCCCTGTTACCCTACTAGAGCCAGTCTGCGGGTCCAGCGGGCCTGTCATTACATTCCCCTGGTACAAACTCTGGTCTGCAGCGGAATGTCTACACCACACACACACACACACACACACACACACACACACACACACACACACACACATGCATGCACATAGTGTGCCGAGCAGATCTCTGTGTAACTCAGTGCTCATTCTACTATAAACATTTCCATGCTACAGAACACACTGTCAATGGGAGGGTTAGTTCACTCAATCAATCCTCAGTGCTGTAGTGCTCCTCTCTTTGCAGGCTGGCCAGCGCCTGTTTTCAGTCAGTGCTGCTGTACACACTTTCATGTTCTCCCCCAGGAGCTCAAGACAGAAGTGGTTTCAACTGATCCTTTTTTAAAGTTGCATTAGACAAGATTTTGAATGTAAATATAAATCTGTCTCATCACCGTCAATCACAAAGTGGGGATGCAGTAAAGAGGAACGTCCCATCTCGGCTAATTGAGCCCCAATAGATTGGCCCTAGTTTGTCCTGATGACAGTCATAGATGGGACAGAGTAGCAAACATGACCGTGCTGTGCAGTTAAGTGATGTAAAAGTTGTCTAGTGCAACTTTAAAGATTATTTTAATGAAATTTGAGGCGTTTGAGAAAAACAGGGAACATTCTTTTGGAAGGAGGGAGGAGGATGACATGCATGGTACGGTATTCCAGACTGCTCATATGAAACCACGTTGTGATGAGTAGTTTACATGGTGTGTGTATCGTTGTCTAGTGAGCCGCCAACACGCCCCCATACATAACTTTTCAGTGGGGTCACTTTGTCCATATGCTCTTGATCTGAGAGAGTTGTGCCAATTACATTCTTTATTCTCATATGGAAAGTGGAATATAATGGATTTACTGAACTAATGATTTGTGTCTATTTATGGGCGATTTATGGGCAGATTTTTACTTGTTTCTTCTGGCAGGTGAAAACAAAGCAAAAATATTCCAGACAAGATTCCAAGCAAGCACTAGTGCGCTAGGGCTGAGGTTGTTGCATGTAACATTCATATATTGTTATATCCAATGAAAAATAGTGTTTAAATTGATCAAATTAAAAATAAATATCAGTTGGTTGAACCATTATCTGGCATTGCAGACACATAAGTTTACTGTCTATTAGCGCTGACTTGTTTGTTTTTTGTTTTTATCAATTCACTGCAATGGAAGGTGAGAAGTTCTCTTTCAAAATGTATTCCTTCACGACTATTATAAATGTGTTTATTAGAAACTTGACTTGCATTATAAGAAACACTGATGACTGATAACTGAATCAGACGTTACTTGAGCAACAGTCTGATTGCTGGAATTTCCTGGAACATGTTACTAAGAAATAATGCATTCCAAACAGACCAATTGTTGTTTTTCTAACATTTTTATCACGATCTGAAGCAATTACCAACTATTGTTTCAATCTGTGTAAACCGCTGTTTGTATCATAATTTCACAATCGAACTGCATTTTTTTTCCTTCAAACATTTTTCAGTTTTTCAAATGTATCTGTATATCTTATTTGCTTTGTTACTTAGAGTAGTGAACTGTATTTCCATTTTTCATTAGATACTATGTTAATCCCACTACAGAACAGTACTGCTGTTGTCCAATATGTCAACTTTTCAGAAAAGAAGACTGTTCTGCTTGATGGCCATGCATTTTCCAATGGGTGTTGAAAAGGTGTTATTATAAAGTGTAAGGGTGGTAAAGTAGATTAAGTGCATGAGAATCAATGAAACTGGACTTTTGAGATTTTCATGTGACAACTGTAATGTTCCTCCTCATCTTCAACACTCCTCTCTCACATGTTCACTGTGTCCTCATCCTGAATAGCGTCTTGAAATAAAGGTTTAGTTCTCTCTGGTGTTTTGTTCTGTTGTTATGTGGACACCAAAATGGAGGGATTCACTTCTTTTGGTTCTCCTAGAAAGGCCAAAGAGGAGGAGGAAGACTGGATGGAGACAGAAAGAGTGGAAGAGAGGAGTGGGAGAGGGAGGGAAATGAAGTTAAGAAAGGGGGAAAAGGAGGCAAAAAAATAGAGAAGGAAGAAGCATAATATTAAGCAAATTAGCACGTTCACAGTGCATGTGCCAATAACTTTAACAGCTTTTTTGTTCCCATTTCCATGTTGTCCTTCAATAAAAGATGGAAGATGGTTTATAAAGGTCTTGACAAACAAACTGTGGAGAAAACTGGTAAGAATGTTGATCTTTATGGTGTGTAATCATGTTACTTCAAGTAACTCACCAAAAATATTACAAACTATTTAAGCAAACTTTACTCTGGTAGCATGAGCAAGTGATGTTAGCTTGCTAGCTTACTTATTACATCACATCCTGTAGCTCTAGCCACTTAAATAGCAAACTTGTAAGTGTTATTTGAAGGTCATGTTTTCCCTGTATATGAATATGGATTATATATGGGATAAGATCTAATGAATAAAATACAAAATACAAAAGTCTCCGATAACAAATAGTTTCAAACAGAGACCTGGCTGTACTTGCCTTAAGCTATCTGAGAGACTGCCTGAAAGATTATAATGTTATTCTGATATTTACACAACATGAAATCAGATATATCAAATAAGAAACAAAATCTACAAATGTAATAAAAGCTATCAAATTCGCCAGTTGTCTAGGTGGGAGGCACAATGATAAAGAATAGAAAGTCAATACGGAGTAGACAATACAGAAATATCTTTAATTCATAAAAGATTTACATTATTTTACATATTACACATATGCAAGGCAGGGTAAAAGATCTTTGGCACAATCCTCAGTTTTCAGGTGATGATATACCGGCAGCCAGAAAACCATGTTTAAAAAAAAACAAAAAAACAAAATGTTTCTCTGTGAAAACCTTTTAAACCTTTTATGTCTGCATTCAAAGTTAAGTAGCAGGATTACTTTCCCTTTTGGCTGATGTGTCTCTTTTATGTACAGTTATTGTCTCTATTTACATTGTGCTTGTTTATTTGTCAAACAAGTTTGAACTATATAACTGGGTAAAAACAGCACACACACGCATACAAAGATACACAGACAAGCATACATATAAGCATATACACAACACACTTTCGTATACACAGATACTCACGCATACATTTAACATGTGCATTTGCGTATGCACGTACACACACACACACACACACACATTCCTATGAATTCCTGCTGGTGAGGATGGAGTCCACAGCATCATTAGTGTTATGGCAACATCTCTGCTTACATTTTGGCTCAATGTCATTACACACAAAGGTACTATGAGGCAAACCCATTCCTTAACCCCACCCGTTTTAGAATACACGAGCATATAAAAATAAATGCAATGCATAAGTATCCCAAGGTAAAGTGCAAGTCAAATGTTTTTGGTTTAAATGGTTATTGCCCTTGAGTTTTTCTCATAACGAGAATGACCTTTGGTTCAGAGAGAAGCCTGCCTGACTCTGTGAATACTGTCTACATGCTTAGCACATTTTAGGATGCTTCCAGTTTACTTTCAGTTATCATTCTTGGCTCTCTAGCTTTTCAGCTGTTGTAAGATGGGGTGTTACATTGGTATTTTTTGGTGTAGTGGAGTCCAAAAGCAAAGCCCTCTATTTTACCTTGAAATCCTGGTTGCAAGGCTGCAGTTAGATGAGACACTGTGACTCCTCTCTACCTGGCTCAAAGTCCTGGGATGTAGGAGCTCAGCTCCTGTGGTTTCCTATAACAATCAACTGAGCCTCACTGGTGAGGCTGCTGTCTTCGATCCCATAACAATAAAATAAGTGTCCTTGTTGAAGGGGACTTATTCCATGAAGATAAAGCTGGGTTGAGCGTTCTCTCACTTCTCATCGCTCACAGAGCAGTCCACAGGTATGATCTGCTGAATTTCTGTTATTTTCACTTCCTCCGCTAAGATCTCCTCCTCTGACGGGATCTTCAGCTCTTCGGGAATCTTCTCTGCCGAGGAGCTGCGGCTGGACAGTTTGTCCATCTCATCCTCGACCTCGGCGAGGCGTTCGGCGACACACTGGGCGGTGAGTCGGGCCTCGGGGTCGTGGTCCCAGCACTCCTTGATGGTGGCGCACATCACCGCCACGCCCTGTAGAGGGAGGAAGAGAGCAGGGAAATGACATACTCTTACTTCACAGCACATAAACACAGTAACAGTAAGTCCTTAACGCCTACACCTTAACAGACTCTCAAGTGTGTGTGTGTGTCTGTTTACAAAATATATTGTACCATGTGTGTCCAAAATGCACTGCATAGCATGTGCCTGTGTGTATCTATGTGACACCCAGCAGTATGTCTCACCTGATGGCTGAGCCAGGTGTTGGGGATCTCCGGCCTTCCTCTGTCTCTCAGCACGTTGTCCTTCATGCTCTCCACACAGGGGTGCTCTCGCACCTTGGAGCCAAATGGAGGCTCGTAGTCCTTCACCTCTGCAAACACAAACACAACCACTGGATCAGAGCCCTGATATGGTCTAAAAATCATTATCTGTCTCTCAAGACAAGAAAAAAGGTTAGAACTTGTGCTCTCCACATAATGTCCTCACGTAGAGTGATTTTATGAGAGTCAGTGTGTATTTTTTCTGTCATGTTGTCTCTGGCATCAACTGGGCTCAAAGTTCAATATCAGTTAGCACAACCGTACAAATGTCAGAATAACATATCGTGGCACATTACAAAATCATATTTAAACAACTCTGGTTGTGTCTGGATGTTTTGAAATGTCATCATTAAAACAGTCGGGTCCCAGTTTTACAAAATGATGTAGGTAGCAGCTATAAATGACTACAGTTATTGTCTCAGCTTTGTCTCAGATTTACACGAGGTTGATGCAGGCCGTCAATCTATTCCATATCAGCATGTTGGTTGAGTTTTTCCTCCCTTATCCAACTGAACACACACTGGGTTATCATGGTAGAACAGTAAAAAATAACTGAAAAAGACAGGTGTCCAGTCTGGTCCTCTGACAACAGTAAGAAAATGGAAGTGCATCCTGGTATGAGGTCATTTCCCCAGGCCACCAACAGGTTATTTTCACTAGTGCTGCAAGGTTTATGTGCTGGCACCAATTATACTGATGATGGAAAATAAAATATATTTTATGATGCCTCCATGGGAAGGAAAATACTTGTTCTGGCACTTGATTGATGATTGCTTCTAAAAACAACAAATGAAATTTTGCTAATAAGCAATTAGCTGCACTCTCAGCCCATTCAAAACACCAAACGCACTGCAATTTTTTTTTTATTTCATATTGAAAACCAGCAGAAGAAGGAGAGAAAGATCACAACGCAAAAACCCATGAAACATGAAAAACAAAGTTCTGGGATTTGATCCAGACCTCATGAAACTGAACTCACAACAGCTGCAAAGTCTGTCTCCAGTCCCAAAGAGAAAGCTTTCAAGATCTCACAGTTGCCGTGAAATGAGACGCTAGTCGCTGCACAGTTATGCTTGCATACCCATCTGAGCGAAAAAACGACAGAGATATTTAACAAATGATACCAGGTTCAAGTTCTGTTTAAATTCTCATGTTCTTGCATCAAACAAGAACACTATACTTCACTAAGCTGTCAAACATTTGAGTATTACTTACAGTAGATGAGATCTTACTTGGCTGACTCACATGTACTCTTTTAGTGTGTTTTGGGTGTGTGTTGTATTTGGCAGCTACGGAGCTGTTTTTGGCCACATTTGTTAAAATGAACACATCTGAACATTCAGCGTGAAGGCCAGTCACTTTACAGCACTGGACGGCTTTCCTGAGAATATTAATTATCAGATATTGTTAAATGCAACCATAATATAAAAGGATCCCGCTCTTGCTACATTGTGGGCCACACATCCCTCACAAAACATTTTCATCAAGTCACATAAAGTGCCACAGCTATGCTATATTTAGCATTTTGCACCAACAAATCAAACCTTCAGAGCCAGTTTGCTTTGATATTTGCCACGCCATGCTTCTGCAGCTGCACTTTTTGACTACATCTGCAGATTTAAATTTGTTATTCACGTTCACTGAAGCGGTGGTATGATGAAATCTAGGAAAAGCCAGAGGAGTTTTATATAAATCAGGCCCCTGTGGTCTCTGCCTCTGTGTGTCCTCAACCACAGGAAGTGGGAAGGCCGGCGTGGAAGCCCTGGACAGGAAGTGGAGGGCTGGGATCGGGACCCTACGGAGAAGCTGACTCCACAGGCCTACACTTCCTGTTTTT
>OMLF01017258.1:0-13533 GCA_900302615.1 Holocentrus rufus | reverse complement strand
GTCCTCACGCACCATCCAAAACTTGTACTTACACATTTGTATAGAGGCTTGCAGCTGTGTCGCATATCACCAAACAGAATGTCTGCTGCCTTCATGGAGCTCTATAGGAGGGGAAAAGAAGACATAACATGAGGCCAGAAATAGAAAATACCTACAGAAATGATGGTTGTTTGGATGTAAGTTAATGAATGGTCTGATAATTGAGTGTGCCTGTGACACTAAATCTATTTTGTTGGTAAGTTCTTACATAGCAGCTTGACAAGAGTTAGCTAAGCTAACAGCTGGTTTTGGCTAACAGCTGGTTTTGGCTTTGTTAGCTAGCTTACTAACCAGCAGGCTATTTTTTCAACAAATGCTAACAACATACTAAGTTTGGCAACAATAGATTTGTTGTTATTATTCAGCTATGGTACAAATAAAATGTGTTTTTAACAAATACACTGATGGCTAACTCTAAAATGTTGACAAATAAATGCCACAGTTAGCAACAAGGTAAAAACAAAACATTCATTGCAATGTTATCAGCAGTTCCTTTGTTTGCAACAGCACAGAAATGAACAGTGTTGACTGAATTTTGTGGAGAAGTTAAATTAGTGTTACACACATTAACATTGTACAAAAAAGAAAAAAGAATGGCGGTTTACATTGTGTTTCCTTTGCTGCTTTGTCATTTGTTGTTGGTGTTTTGGTTATTCTGTGATGTAAATGGTAGGAAAAAATTTTCAAATATCTAAAACAGAAACATTAGCTGCCAGGTTTTAGTGTCAACCCCTGAAAATAGAACAAGGCGTTCTTTGTAGACTCACCGGTTTGCAGCAATGTTAAACACACAGGGAGAAATGCAGCATAGCAGATAGAGACCTCACTTTTCTCTCTCGTTAAGATACATTAGCTGCAGCTGCTCTCTGTGTGCACTGCATTGGGCCACTCCCACAAAGAAATCTAATTTATATGAACATACCAGAGAAATGTTATAATGTATTTATGAACCAAACATTAATATCAACTCTGGATAATATGGTGACATGTGTGCAGCCCATGTTGTGGATATATGAAAACAACACATTGTCCCTATATGGTCATACATGTGCAGCCATACCTGTTCAACCTAATATGACAGTGGTGGCTGGTGACTCAGAAAATTTGTCCATATATAAAAATGCAATAAACTATTATATGTTACCTACATGGATAACTCATATATGGCAAATATGGAAATCCCTTTAATGTATATATATTACATTTCTGCATACAATGGAAGCATTACACTCGCAAATGCCACCACAAATGCAATGTCAATAGTTTTCAAAGCATCAGTATGTTTTATGCTGGATTTTGCCAATAAGAAATGCAATTAGCAGCCTCACAGCCACAGTTGTGATCCTGCACTATGTCTGCCATATGCATGTCACCTGATGCTCTCTATTGTCCCCTTTGACAGAGGCTGAGTAAATGACTGCTCGTCTGACAGCTCAAGCGTTCAGTGTGGTTTCCCAATGCAAGTCATGCCCTGACATCCATCACGGCGAAACACCTGCCTGTGGAGCACTTTAAATCTAGTGGTATCTAGTGCTGAGCTTATGGTGAGATTGACTACTGTTTATGCTGCCATCACCTCAGCGCTGACAGATGCAGAGACAACTAGAGAGAGAGAGAGAGAGAGAATTGAGAGAGCTAAAGGAGCTTTAGGTGATGAAATTTTCCACCAACCTTTCCCTGTGATAGTTGCCATCATGATAGTTCCCACCTGCTGATCATGTGGGAATCTTGTGCGTGACGATGAGTGGCAGCCTGCCATGGGGACACCGTGTGTGTGTGTGTGTGTGTGTGTGTGTAATCTTGTTATAATACTGCACATATCCGAGTAAGTGGGAAATTTCCCCTTTAAAAATGCCTCCAAGTAATCTAATTTAACCCGTTTCCAAGCAACAACCCATTTTTCAAATTAATAATGTGATTCCTATTTCAATAACACCAGAAAAATACCGAAGATCTTACAGTTAATATGTTTTGTTTGTGCAATTAGATTATTATAATCCTATTACATATCATTTGTTAGTCCCCGAAACCTGTGCTTGTCACTGTGTATTTATGTGTGTGTGCACGCAAGTGGGTGTGTGTTTGCGTTTTCAATCCAATAGTAATTTTTCTGTAATGGCTAAACACGGAGACAAATCCGAAAAGCACCAGACTCAACCACTGGGACTTGGTTGTTAGTTTCCTATTAAAACTCTTTAAAAACAAATAAAACTTTGGAAAAGAACCAGAGAGTCATTCACACACTGTATTTGCATCAATATTGCTTAGATATTGGTCTCTGGACACCCTGTATTTCAAGACCAAAACACTCAGATTGGAAACTGGACTCACTTTGGAGTATTTTCTCTTAGTTTTAGTCCTTGTGAGGATGTTCGGTCCCCCATAAGCTCAAGGACATTTCAAAAAAGGGAACGTGACTCTTGGCTGAAACACCTCAGCCTCTGTGAGAATCGAACCTTTGAATGACACCCGCAGTGATTTTGTGATGCAATTTCTGCCTCATTTGCGTCAACTTCAGCGAGCGATTTCCTCTGTGTCTCCCAGAATACCCTTTGACAAGTCCCAAAGAACAGGTGTGAACTTGCACTTCAGCGGCGCGGTGTGTGTGAGAGCAAAGTGCGACACGTCTTGTGGCTGTTTCATTCTAGACTGTCGAGGCGACTTGTCAATAAAGAAACTGATATCTCTGGTTTTCTCTCTGTATGATCGTGAAACAACATGATGAGTCTAGTCTATTTTTTTTCGATTATGCTCTGACCCACTTTGGAAGCTTTGGTTCTTTAAATTAGTTTCTTTTCACCTATTAAAACTGCAGTACGGAACTTTCCACTTCTGTATGATTTGTCTCCCTTGTGTGGTAGGAAATGCTGCTTGAAAAGTACACTTTCAAGTTTGACTTGAGAAACGAGGAAAAAAGCATTGAAAATGTCATAGAAATGGCAGATGAGGTAATTAACCATGATGTAATTTCAGTTATACAATTCCAGAAGAAGTTGTCAAGAGTGGTTGAATTGAAACGTGTCACTAAAAGTCAACTTCAGCCCAACAGCTTTGCAATGTCCTCAATAATTCAAAATTCCAGTTGCATGCTGTAGCAGCACTGGGGAATATCTCTACATGACATCACGCCTCTGTTTGGCCAGTTATATGAATAAAACAGAATGCACCAACAACAAAAAGCAGCCAGGAATGCAAGGTACACCTTTTGAAGCCGTTTTTAAACAGCAATTAAGGAGTTTAAAAGTGGATTTTTCCTTTAAGGGCCTTGGCTTTCTAAACATTTGGCCACCCTGCCCCCAGCTATGCAACTAAACATGCCGGCCATCCGGAACAGAATCTCTCCTGGTATGGTGCAGCTCTGCGCTGAGGGCGCTACCATGTTGGTATGCGTCTCTATTTCTCCTGCCCTCTTCCACCTAGCGGTTATATTTAGCCGTGTTAAGCCCACCAGTAATTCTAGACGCTCCTTTGGCTTTTTTTTCCTACCAACAGGCATCCCGACTCTGGTCCCACTCTGAAAGGACACTTCAAAGGCACCACAAGAGACCATGTCACTGTTAAGAGTTCACTTCTGAAATGCAGCGTATCAGTTTGGGGACAAAATAAAAGGCTTACATGAAGTTGATGCAGCTCTTCATGTATTTTCATTGCAAATCAAGATATAAAGAGTGCAGGGAAGACACATAAATGACTTTAAGAGTTCATAATGCTCATTTTTATTTGATCTTTATTTAAAAAATTAGGAGGATCCAGTCTGTTAAAGAGTTTTCATTTGTCTCATCTGATTATATTTGTTTATTTAATGATTCATCATCATGCAAAACTTCATACCAATTTCTGTTCAAATCCTGGTTATCTTGCAGTATTTTCAACCAAAACTGTGGAGCAATGTCATCATGAGGTAAACCTATTAAGATGCAATGGCTGAGTCATTATGAAGTGGTTTTATACGGGCAGACAGTTTTGTTTTGTGACTTTACAGTTCTTTAGTTGTTCAAAAACAGCAAGGTCGTTTATGAAGGAACAAGACAACTTCACAGAACACACACATTTGAGAAAGACTTGAATATTGAGGAGTTTCTTGTTCCATTTCTGAGTCGAACCCCATTTTTGCCCAGTTTGCCGCACTGTGGATTTGACTGTGTTGTCGCCCCCTGCAGGCCGTATGAGGGACTGACCAACTGCACCTACCACGTGGCTTTGAGGATGGACTGCTTCTGGCCCAACCGGATCGTCGACCGCTTCTTCATGCAGATCCACCGAGTCTACTTCCCCGACTGCGCTCTGACCGGACGGCTCCTCGAGGACCCGCCGGTCAGCATCCTCGCCCCGTTCATCGCCGTGCCCGTGCTCGTCACGCTGCTCATGACCGCTCTAGTGGTCTGGAGGAGTAAGCACAGCGAGGGGGTGCTGTAGGGAATCTATGGGATCTGTATCTGGACTCAAGGCCAGGAGATACATATAGACTCATGACAAGCATGGACTCAGGAAACATTCATGCCCGAAAGGATTTTGCATAATTAGCATAATTGATGAAGGTATATACATTTATTCTCCATGTTTTAGAGTATTACTCTGTTATTAAGAGTATTGGGAAGATGCAGTGAAATCATAGCATGAGTTTTGAGTGCAGCTGACAGCTGATCTTGATGCAATACAATGAAAATATGTGATAAATATATTTGCTCTTTGGTATAAAAATAGACTGTCACTCATTTTTGGTGATAACGTCACCAATAAGTCATTGAGAATCATACTGCAGCAGGAACACTGACAATAATTAAGGGCTTATTTATAAAATGAGAGTCTCAAAGTTTGGCGGGGGAAAGAGAAAAAAAAAAAAACTATTTGAGATTCAAGGGATTTGGAGGCCATGCATGCTAATTACCATCTGTTCTAGTGGCCCAAAACAACCTGTGAACACATAAATAACCGTAGAGCGGAGGACACTCGGGGAGTGACTGCTCACTTGGATGAATGGGTGTTATAAATTTGGAGGAGATGGGAGGAGAGAGCAGAAAGGAGAGGCGGAGAGGGGAGAAAAGAGGATAGGACAACCGAGGAGAGGGGGGAAGAAAAAGAGTTGAGGAGTGTTAGAGAGGCATCACAAGGCCGTGTTCAGGAAAATAGGTTTTACTTCTTATTTTTTTTACATCTTACAAAAGACTGATCCGTAGACAAGTCAATTCATTCCCTATTAAAAATAAGAATTTGCATGCTTAAATCAACTTTAATCTCATCCCATCTCAACTCATCTGTAGGCGTCAAAACAATTGGAGGTAGTGATGCTTTGCAAAAACAAATAATATATTTACTATACTGGTAAAATAATTAAACTGTGTAAAAAGGAGTGAGTGCAGTTCTAACTCTTCATTTAGGAGCAAACTCCCTCTCATATATATATTAAAAGGTCATGGCACCATCTAGTGTTTGGCCTGAGAGTGGCTTTGTATTGTAGCCAAGCAAAAGGAAAATTTTACAACACAGTTTGACAATGATATAAAGACAAACAGAAATCTCAAAGATCACACAGCATTGTTTCAAAGTTTGTGGATCAGGGTCCAAAATGGGTCGATCTCGTTCATGGGCCTGAATCTCCGGGCTTGTCTGCCATGTTGATTGAAGCTGAAGATGCAGCATCCAATCCAGAGACGTCACGGTTTGAGTGCCAGCCAGTAAAAATACTTCACGACCATCACGACCTCCGTGTCGGGCGAAGACGCGCCCATGGCAGACAGCAGCCTGGGATGGAAGAGGGAGAGGAGAGTAAGTGAGGGTGGGATTATAGGATCTGGAATGAATTACTGAATATAGGGATGGATGGATGGATCACAGTGTTAAGTTTACATCAATGATCTATATAACCCACTTCTATTTAATTATTTCTGGAGGTATCAAAATGGAAATATTGGAAACAGAGCAGAGACCTGAAATTTGGGCCGGATAATCCATCAGAGTAAACACAAAGCCTTCATTGAGCGTTGAATTACGCTACGCTCTGATTACTGTCAATCACAGAAACACCAGGAAATAAACCCTAGAAAATATATCACCTCAAATATAACTGATAAATCCATGTCTTTTTAATCAGGGTGGTGGTTACATTGTTGCCAGGTTTTAAAAGTAAAAACAAGTCGATCTTAAAAATCCAATTACACACAGCGTGCATTTCACCTTAACTGGAGGAAAAGTAAGCTAGACTTCGACAGTCGTAAATGGGCTATAACTCTCACACTGACACTGGTATTCTCCTTTAAGACCAAATCTAAAACCAAGACTGGAACAAGTAAACTCTGTTCAGAGACTGAGAACAGATTAGTGTGTAAATCTTTCAAAACTATTAATTGCACAAAACACCATTTTTTCTCTTCATTCAGCATTTATGGCTCTCACAAATTTTGTTTGTGGGGCTGTTGTCTTTTTATTGGCAAGGGAATTAATGGTAGCTGTATCATCAAAGCAGCAGAAACCTGAAACTCAGTCAAGCAATTTGGGGCTATTTGATTAATATGGACAACCAGAATTCAAATATCAATTAATTATTAGAGAATTTCTGTTAATTATTTAGGATTAGGAGGTCAGTGTTCATGTGCAGCACCAAGAGAAAAGCAAATCGATCACGGTGAGAGTTCACAGCCAGAAATGAATGGTTGGATTGGTGGATGAATTATTGCAGGACAACATCTCACTTGTTCCTGATGTCATTAGAAAGCCTCTCAGCTTCAGCAGCGTCCTCCTTCTGCAGTTTCTGGTAGCTGGAGAAAGTCTCCACCATGCCCATGTAACCATTCAGAGGCACGGGCCTTTTCACTCGGAAACACTCATTCCTCCACACAAAAACACAGAAATACAGCCAAACTGTTGGTGCAATATTTTACAGAACAGTTCATTTCTTTTAGGTCACTGACAAATTTGTGTGGCCATTCTTGTTTAGCGGCTCAGTACTGAATAACTCCTAAATGTTAATATCTCCATCCCTGATTATCTAGTAGAATCATGAGCTCTTACGTTCCTGGTTTATTGGCAACACTGATTATAATATCACTTTTATGACCATTAGCCTATTAAAATAAATGTTCACATGCTGTTTAACATATCAGAAAAAAAATCATACTTTCAGTTAACATGTTAAGTTGAATGAAGTCAAAACCTGTGAAATGATTTTGCTTCCCATAATGATTAACAGTCACAATATGTGGAAATATCAGTAAGAAATAACTTAAACACACAAGCACTTTTATTAGACACAAACATTGGTTTATCATTTGTCTTCCAGGTTTGATTTTCCAATAAAACTGTGTAAATGCTGCTGTAAAAACTGCTGTTCTCTATCAGTACTTCAATATGATTAGTCACACACTCAAAAGCACTGACATTTTCAATGCAGTATAACTCAATCATATGAGATAAAATCAAAATCAAATAAAAATAAACAAGGTGGAAATAAACAGAGTATTATCCTGGGTCAATGAAATGTATTTGAAATATAATGCAATTATAACACTCACCACTCCTTGTCAGGGTAAGGGCAGGAGTCGAACATGTCTTTGTAGATCTTTACAGAACTGGGTCCTAAATATGCAGAACGGAAGGGCAGCAGGGCGGCATAAAACTGAAATTGAAGTGAAAAAGAAAAGAAAAAGATTTTATGTTGCACTGCATTTTGGCTCGTCCAGTTTGAGGAAAACTGGTTCCAAATGTATACAGGTATTTCACTGGGAATTTAATGTTTTTGCCTGTTATTGTTTTATGAGACAAATCTGCACAATCTTTCAAATGGAGCATGCATCATTTTTGAGTGAAATATATCAAATGAAGTTTTATACTTTTAGATGTTTCTCTGGTTTATTTTGGGGTTTGGATTTCAAAAACACCAATGCTAAAAATGTATTTATTCACTAAACTGAGGCACTTTGCATAAAAGCATCTGCCAAATAGCATAAAACTCTTATCTTATTTTAAAACTAGATGAGCCTTGTTGACGTCGGAGCAGCACTGCAGCTTTTATCACCATGACTGATCAATTTCTACTCTATTTCCTGGTGTGCGTGTTCATGTGCACCGACACCAAGTTGCACCTCACATGGGGCAGAGGTGAAACCACCATGTTTTGATCTGATCTTTAGCCCACGAAACAGCCCTTCTGCAGTTCGGTCTCCTCTCTACAGGAAAGAACAGTCATTGCATGCTGCTCTGGCTTGGTGTGGATTTTTGTAGGATTTTTAAGCAAAATATTAACATTTTCATTAAAACATTTTTAATATCATAATTGGAGTGTAAAAAACAAACTGCGAGAATCTAAAGCCATATCCCTGCCAATTAATTCTCAGTGGAAGTTGCTGCAGGCAGGTTGATTTGTTGCTAAAAGTTGCTAAATGAGGTTGTGATGTCATTGTGTGATGACATCAGTGCGTAATGATGTAAAACTGCATCATTACATAGAACACACAGTGACATTACTCAAATTGACTGTCCATCTCTGCAATTACAAACTCAAAAACGTTCAGAGGGTGCGTTCTGTTAGCCTTAAAATGCCACCTACTTTCCTTCACCTCCTCCATCTTTCCTTTGTGACCTGGAAACGGATTTTGATGTGACCATCTGGCAAGCTGTCCCAAAACCGTGGGAAACGAATGAAGCAGCTGAGAAGTGTCATAAAAGGAAATATTTTTTTTTATGCCTCAGCCAGTTCTTATCAGCTGACACCCTTGTCAGTTGAAAAGTCAAATGTTTACCGGCTGTCATATTTTAAGCCGTGGATTTGGGGAATGTTTAGGCAAGATTAGGCTCTTTGCTTGCAATAATAAAATGGGCTTGCAAGATAGTTTTTTTTGTACACCCTAAAATGTTTTTAAACTTGATTTTCATTTTTATTTACTCAAGTTAAAACACCAGCCTTAATTTAAGCATTAATGAGAAACAATCTTGTTTTCTTTCGTTTTCTCTGGAAAGACAGATAGTGAGGATTTTGGAGCGGACCTCTTTACAGATGTCATTGAGCGCACTGGAGACATCTTTGTACTCCAGCTCCATGTCCATGGTGTAGCTGAGGAGGGCGAGGCAGCCGCCGGGCCTCAGCACCCTGTCCGCCTCCTTGAGGAACCGCTGGCGGTCGAACCAGTGGGCGGCTGTCATGGACGTCACAAGGTCCACCCTGCCCGCCTCAAACGGCAGCTCCTCTGCTGGACACTCTCTGTGGAAAAATTTAGTAGATAATGAGACAGAATGGGGGTTAAAGCCACCAGTCTCTTAGCTAATTAGAATTTGGGTCAGTATTGGAGATGCACCAAATAGAGAAGTGACAATATATCACATCTATTTTTTGTCACCTGCTGGTTGAGTATCAGCAGTGCAATAAAGTGCTCATGAAAACACACCTATCTTTATTATTAATTATGAAGTAAGGCTGCAACAGAGAAGAGCATCTGATCCCCCCAGAACTGAGACACCTTGGATCCTCTCTGTGCGCCAAGATGAAATTCTGGTGTTGACACTTCTCAGAAATCCCCCTCTGCCCACAGGGACGGATGGAAAATTAAAAGATATGCAATACACTGAGGATGGCTGAACCTCTTCACCACCTGCATCTGCATAAGCAACTAATGAAAAATGTGCAGGTTATTGTTGCTGCAGCTTTAATAAAACTGCACGCGTTTCATTAAAGCTATACGTGTCACAGACAGCAAACTGACTTACAGTTGGAAGCAGCAATTGCAGGGTCCATGCACAATATGCTAATTTGCCCAGAGAGCACGAACAAATTTGGTTGTATCTTCAGGCTTAATTTGAAATATCATAAGGAAATTGATGGAGGCTTGAATTTTCATGATTAAATCCCACTGACCAGCAGGTCCGCTATCCTTGGCAATAATGCTGATATGGATACAGTGATCATGTGGGGACCAATTCACACTTTCGAAATACCACAAACACTGTAACTCACTTGTATGTGGTCAGCCAATGCTTCGTATTGTGCTGCTTTTTACAGGTAATCTGAAACACCTGCTGATCCACCCCTCCCCCAATTTTTATATATGTGCAATAAATAGAATCTCATTACCTAATATACACTTCTGGACTGACCACCGATGCCCTTAATGTGTTAATCTCAAAAAGTTCACTTACAATAGCACTTAAAAAGGCAGTGGAATTTCCTCAAGGGCAAATGCTTTTGGAAAGTCAACAACGGAGAGATAAACCACCAGTGAAATGCAGCATGTAATTAATGAATTATTCACTGATCCTCCCACGCCCTCAGCCTCACCTGTATGAGACATTTGGAGGGTTGCTATTGGCCAGTGCCATCTCCAGCTGGGCGGGGCTAATGTCGGTCCCAATCACCTGGGTGAAGTAAGGAGCCAACAGGGTTGTCCCTTGCCCAGAGCCACAGCCCACATCCACCGCAAGGTTGAATGCTTTTGTTGTCTGAAAGTAATTTCAGAACTGTTAATCTGTCTTGGAAACTGTCTTTACTGCAAAATACTGCAAAAATATCCATCTCATTAAGTTATTTAGTCTCATATTCAGTGTTAAAATCTTGTTTTATTCAACCAAGGTACAAAAAAAAAAAATTCTGCCAATGGGATGAGATAATCCCATTTGTTTCCAATGCAGTTGTTTAAGGATTTTGGGCGGGAATACGACTTGTTGAAACAAAACAGAATAAGAAAATGACAATTTTTAAGTTGATTAGCATTCAAGTGAACAAGTGGGATTATCTCAACTTGTTAAAGAAACACATACACACATGCACTCATACATCCATGCACATAGGCATACATACACTTATGTATTACACACATTAACAGACACCAGGGTCCCCACCTTGGACTTTGTCTAGCCCCCAGCCTTGGTGACCATTTCATGAAGCGCTACATTGAGTGACACAGTGACACTGAGCCATTCTTCTGTTTCAGGGTGACTGATGCCTTCTTCAAATACATTTTCCTTACTGAACTAACAACTTATTTGTTAAGTCTTATAAAACACTTGAAACAAATCGCAGCGTGTTTCGAGCAATATTACGTCCCTAGTTGAAAAATTTACACCACGATTCCTGAAGGGACTCTCTGCTGTATAATGAATGATCAATTTGAGATAATGATTTGTTCTCACGCACACACACTATTTCCCATAACAAAGCCATGAGTCACCCTGTCATCCTCCAACCCAAAATGAAAATGAAACTTTGACCAACTTTAACCAACAATCATTTACAGTGGTGGAGAAAGTTTGAAGTTAATGCACCACTGAAAGCAAAAGCCGAAGGTAACTATTAACTACAGCCATCGGATAAATTTGGAGGAGGAAAAAGTTTTCTCTCTGAAATGCAGTGCAGGAGAGGTAGAAAGTCTCACAAAATGGAAATACTCTCAAATTAAAAATTGAATTGATGTATAAATACAGTCTCAGCCAAAAGCAAGTTTTTGTTGCTGTGTGTAAAATAGTTCTTATACACTAAAAGGCTAAAATAAACAGATATGCCCACACATGCACCAGCACACACACATACACATACATATAAATACCAGAATCCCCACCTTTGACTCTATGTAGCCCATAATGTTGGCGATCAGCTCATCAGGTAGCACTCTATACTTAAGGTAAGAAGCTGCATGGTCTTTACCCTCAAAGAGACGCTGAGCCATGTTCCTATGTCTGAGTCCCTATGAAAATGTCTGACTCATGATGTGGCTGAGTTCTGCCCTGGGAGCTTGTCCTCACTCAACCTACAAGTTTCTCACATAACATGGTCCTGCCCTTTGGCACTTCAGCCAATAAAAGCACTGCTTGCACAGAGCTTGCTTTAAGCTGAAATATCTACTATACAGGATATGACGTGCAGTCAACACCAGTACGCCTTCAAATATCAAATATCATTTCCCTGCAAGATTATATGCAGGAAATGCTGCACAGTTTTCATGCATTTAGTGAACTTGCACTTGCTTTCAATAAACAGCAGAGGGCACTAAATGCACAAACATGATGCTTGGTGCTGAGAAGGAAAGGGCTGCTAGGAGTGGGATGACTGGGAATTTTTTAATATGTATAGGTTATAACTCATGAGCATCAAAAAAGTGAGTGTATTAGTCCATTCTTTCACTTTATCTTACATTGCATAATCAGATACATTAAAAAAACAAATAGGATGAGGACTGAATCATCAAATGACCATCTGGAGGAAGGAAATTTTACTAGCCTGCAAACATGTGGCTAATATGCTAATTATCATGAGAAGTATCATCACAAGCGGTTATTTGAGTGGGGTCAAGTGGATATAGTATGGTGCCGATGAAGGTGACACCATAATCTTTTTACTGGTTTTATATAAACTAATAAAACGTTACACAGTGTTTCCAAATGTGTTTTAAAATGCAGTGAGTTGACATTCTTTAAAAGAGCCGTGAATCGAGGGGAACCCAGGCCAGGACTGCCTTTTCTGTCCAATCAACAAGCATTGATCCACCCTGTCCGCTAATCAATACCCGTCATCAGATATTATTTGTAATAGGGATTGTGGTAGCAAGGATTGGGGAGGAGGGGGGTAGGGGGGGTTCTTGGACTCTTCAGGAGCACCAGCCCCACCATGTTCCTATGTCCAGCCCTGCCTCCTGAAGTCCAATCAATCAGCTTTGATCAAACCTGCCAGCAGCACTCAGCTCAGACTGCAGTGCACTGTTTTTGTGTGTGTGTGTGTGTGTGTGTGTTGGGGTTTATCTGTGTGTATACCTGTGCATATATGTGCTGTGTTATCGTGTTAGTGTGTTTTTCCATGTGGAGTGTGTGTGCAGAAGCGTGACCCCGGCATGAATGGCAAGCTTTGGGGGGGAAAAATGTTGTCACACGCGTACATGTGTTTACCCAGACATAACCAATTTATCACACCCGGTCTTATGAGTGTGTCTTCGCACATTTGCACATACACACACACACTCGCAGAACCCATTAGAAAGCACAAAGTCAATGGACTCAGACAAGCAGCCTCATGTATTGCTTTAATATCTGCAGGCATTGTTGCCACAATAAAAAAGAGCTATGGAAGTGCTTTTGTGGACTGTGAAGCAGTGCTGCAAATGCTGGGAAACTGAAAGGAAAGCATGAAGGTAATCCACACTGCATGTAAAGCAGAATATAAGAAAAATATATTTAAAGAAGAGTAACTAAGTAAAGGCTGTGATCTTGTTTGCACCTATTAAAGGCACTTTAGGGTTTCCACTTAAAAGTAAGTGTTAATGAAAAGGGGATATAGGTTAAAAAAAAAAGATGTGCACGTCTATTAAAATGTTTGAGATATTCATGCAAATATTTTGGGATCATAAAAGCAAGAGTTTATGCTGTTTTATTAATGGCTATTTTTTGGAGAAAAGTTCATTTTCCAATTTCATTTTATGAGTCATTTAAGATAATTTTTTTCCTGAGGTATCAATTTGTATCAAAAAAGGTTACAAAGATGAAATCACAATTTTATTATCGATCCAATACCTCAACATTGGG
>OMLF01017242.1:5168-13998 GCA_900302615.1 Holocentrus rufus | reverse complement strand
GGACGTGTTCCCGGTGCGTGTTGGACTCCGGCAGGGCTGCCCTTTGTCACCGGTTCTGTTCATTATTTTTATGGACAGAATTTCTAGGCGCAGCCAGCCCCTCCGGTTCGGGAGCCGGCAGATTTCGTCTCTGCTTTTTGCGGATGATGTTGTCTTGTTGGTTCCCTCGAGCCAGGACCTCCAGCACGCGCTGGGGAGGTTCGCAGCCGAGTGTGAAGCAGCTGGGATGAGAATTAGCACCTCCAAGTCCGAGGCCATGGTTCTCGACCGGAAAAAGGTGGCTTGTCCCCTCCGGGTTGGGGGAGAGTTCCTGCCTCAAGTGGAGGAGTTTAAGTATCTTGGGGTCTTGTTCACGAGTGAGGGGAGGATGGAGCGGGAGATTGACAGACGGATCGGTGCAGCGGCCGCAGTAATGCGGTCGCTGTATCGGTCTGTCATTGAGAGTTTTTTGAATCACTCCCTTCCTTTATTTAATATATTTCCCATTGAAACAGGTTGTTGGGGCGGGGCTTAACACATGGAGGCATCTTTCAAAATCGTGTTAAATTTGGGAAGACTTGGAAAATGATCTAACAAGGTGAAAAAGCCATTGTTCTTTCACTGTCAGTTTAAGGTAACTGTACACAGGAAATGTACTGAGCCAGTGTGGATTTGGAATATTCTGAACAGGATGCTTTTGGCCCTTACAGCCCACTGTATTATTCACACTCATTTTCAGCTCATCTTTTCCATGCATATACTACTACATTTTGCTATTCACACATGGAGATTAACACAAGAGATCTCAAAATGTGCTCTGAAAATGGCACATTTTGGATATGAATCACCAAGACCGTTCACTAAGCAGCACCTCTCCTTGTGAACATATCTACATCTCAGTAGAGCTCTTATCTTTCTGAATCTAATCGTCTCAAACATGCAAGCCGATCATAAAAAAGCATAATTAGCAAATTATTAGTCTAATTAGTGTTGATCAGCTGTTGGCATTAAAAACAGGCCATTTCAGACTTCAGTGTCTCTGCTGCTCCAGTTTCACAAGTCATTTAGACTTAGTGCCCAATAACTTGACAAAAGCCAATGTGGGGACAGCTGTGCTTGGTTTTACTGTTTTTAAATCCCCAGAAACACATTAACATTTATAACTCAGACTTTGTAAATGTTTTCACTCACTTTAAACTACCGATCAGTCAGTTTTGTGCTGTAAGGAATTCTGTATCAAGCCAGATGAAGTTAGCATTAGTGGTGACTTTTCACTTTTTTTTGGTTGTTATTTATTATATGTTTATTATGTGCGTATGTAACAGCTGCAGTTTCAATTTCAGACTAAGATAAGACATTTCAGGGCATTTGAGATTATATTTGCAGGAACGCGGCGCATTTAAAATAAGCTTTGATATTTTAATGCATATTCTGAACTGTTCTGAACTCTTCAGTTGTGCGAAATGGTCTTTCCTCTCCTGAGTGGTTTGGGTGATAATCAAAGATCCACGGCGAGAGTCTGTCTCCGTGTTAGACCCTCCTATATAATCACCTCGTCGGCAGCTTCATTATTTGATGAATGGCTAATCAGGTATTAAAATGAAATCGTGTGACATTAGCGGAACAAATGAGAACAGGAAGCAGAGTGGATGGGAGGTGGGAGAGCTCTCTTAAAGAAGAGCATGCACAATTAAGGTCTAAAATTAGGACCTTGATTAAATGTTAAACTTTCTCTACCTATTCATGGAGGAAGCTACCATTAGCATTGACGCATACATTTATTATGAGGAGGCCTTGTGATCCAGAGAATTAACACACACAAAAAAGCCGGAGAGACTAGGAGAGGGGAATCAAAGGGAAAGAGAATACGGGGATTGCTGCACCACTTCTTGTTTTAAACTTGATGCCTTTCTCTTTAATGAGGGGTGCACTAGCCTGGAGGTTCGAGATGCAGGCTTGTGTCAGGCTTGTTTGCAGATATTAATTCCCAAACTGTCAGGGAGGATGGGATGTGAATGAGTAACGCCCTTCGCTCAGCAGCTACTTCCGACATGCCCTTTAGCAAGGCACCGAAATTCAAAGAAAAAAAGAAAAAGAAAAAAAACTCCGGCTGTGTAAGACTGTGTTGATAATGGGCAATTCCCAGGAATAAGTGCAGGAATGTGTGTAAACCCTCCTGATCCTTACAAATCCCGCTGTGCCATTACAGTGAATAAATATCAGCTCTGTCATTTTCACACTATAATTAAAAAAAAAAGAAAGAAGAGAGACACGTTAAGCTGGCCCAGAATGTCAGTCAAATGCAACAGCAAAACGTCTTCTCGTTGCCACGGCGATGCGAATAAAGAAGAGGTATGTCCAAGCTGTGTGACTGTCCATTTTCCATATCTGAATCCGTTTGAAAATGTGTTAGATTTTGCAGAAATTATAAAATATGATCACCGCTATAAATGAACAGGAAGCCAAGCAGAGAACTGGGACGGAACAGCCAAATCAAAAATTTTGGCAGTACATCTTTTTCTCCCGTACTCCAAAGTGGACAGAAGAAGATGAATGCTCTTTTTCATTACTTCGGATTCCTCTTGGTTGGAAGAGGAGACAAGATGAGCTGCTTGTGCGGCAGCATCCATTTTCCGAGACTTTCCAGCATCCGGTTTGTCTTCGCTGCCACGGCAAAAGTTTGCTTTGTCGCCTGTTTCCATTTGCAGGCGTGTAAATGAGTCAGCTCCTCGAAGCACTGCGGCCGACCATCTTACGCTGGTGGCGATAGTGTTGTGAGGAAGTAATGTCACAACTGAGCATCTTGGAGAGTCTTTTAACCCTTTAGATTACAGAAACTTCCTTTAAATCGTCACTGTATAAGTGTCTTGTATCCCTCCTGTAAAGATTTTATTCTTAATATTGAACAAAAAAACACCCCATATTTGATTATGAAAGTGCCAGAGAGAGGCAAGTTTCCGAGGAAGCTGCCAGTAGCATTGACACATAATTAGGAAAGATTGAAAGTTTGAAAGAAGCCATAGCATTTCTCTCTCAGTCTGCATGTTCTGCACTTAACTTTTGCTCGTTCAGGTTTCTTCTCAGCTGTACATTGACCTTTGGACGTAGGAAATGCGAACTTTATGAAGGAGGATATTTGCTCGGTGCCGTTGCGTAATATCCCACATCTTTTGGGGGCGTTTGTGCGGTTTGATGTCGGTTTCTGCTCCGATTCTCTGTGGTCGCGCTGCTGATACGAGAAAGGTGCTGATTTGTGAGTGATGGATTGATTGATGGAATAGACTGTGTGGGTCTGCAGGGAAATTTCACCGGCCCCCAGCCTGACAGTGATAGATGAATAGATTAACAGAATCAAAATAAAAAAGAAAGAAAGAAATCAAGAGAAGAAATATTGATGGATGCTGTTTTCTGTGTGTTTTTAGGTAAATACGGCCGTCACGCCAGCCTGCCGTTCCTCAGACCTCCGCTCACCACCGCCCTGCTCACACTGGGCAAAGCACACCAGGTCACCACAGCAACATCTCTATGTGTATGTGTGTGTGTGTGGGTTTTGTGTGTGTTGTAATAATGTGTGTATTCCTGTGCTTTTCAGAGTGCTATGCTGGGTAATGGACTAGTCCTTCAGAACCTCCTGCACATGCAGCTGGCCCAGCAACAACTCCTCCACATCAAAGATAAACGCATCAGCAGCGTAAGTGTGTGTGTGTGTGTGTGTGTGCGCTTACATTAAGGATAAAGGCTGGGGGTTGAATGCAGTTTTGTGTGTGTGCTTGCATTTTCGGCTTCAGCTCTTAATACATTATGAAACAAAACAACGTCAAAACGTAACCGTGCAACCTAATTGCTTTTTTTTTTTTTTTTTTTTGGTATGGGAGGGAAGACCTTGAGGTATTGAAATATTCTCTCCACATTTAGATTTGCATATCCCCTTTTAAAACGTCTCAGGTGTTGAATTATGCTGGAGAGGGGGTGAGACGTGGTCATTCACCGGGTTGTTTTGAATATGCGATGTGTTTTGGAAAGCGGCGTCTTGACAGTCCAGACAAGCAGATCGTTTAGCGCTCGCTGCTCCAAGCTGTGCTGCTGCTTTCGTCAGTTGTGGGAGCAGCTGAGTTCTTGTTTTTATGTGTGTGTGTGTGTGTGTGTGTGTTTTTCAATGAGCCAGTTTTAGTGTAGACTCTGTTCCCATGGTCTCATTTTCTTTTTCTCTTTCTCTTCTCTTTCTGTCTCTCCCTCACTCTCGCTCTCCTGTCTTCTCTCCCATCCCTGTTTCTCACTCTCACTCTTTCTCACTCTCTTCCTCCATCTTTCTATCCCACTACGATTCCCATTCTTTGATCCTCTCTCTCTCTCTCTCTCTCTCTCTCTCTCTCCTCCCTCCCTTCCTCTCCTCCCAGGTCTCCAGTCTGCTAGGAGACCCATCCAGGCTGCTGATGCAGAAAGCCTTGTCTCTGAGGCCCCCGGGCCCCGTGGCCCTGGGGAAGGGCCTCCTGGGAGACTCGCCCACTGGTGAGCAGGATCACATTCCAGTATTTCAAGTTCATTGATACATTTACTGTAAACAAATGACACAATGGTCAAAACAGTGGTGGCCAGTGTCTCTGTGCTAATGCTTCTGAAATGAAGACCACATTTCCCATAAGCCCCACTGCCTGCAGTTGCTGCAGTGATGTACTACTTGTCCTCTCTCCACATCTCACCTCTTTTTGGTTTGTGTCGTAAAATATTATCCCTTTGTGCCATAAAGCAGAATTCTGATTTCCAGTACACTGCAATATAGAGGTCCGTAGGGGCTAACAGTCTTCCTGGTGATGGTCTCATTTCTTTACAGTAAATATACTAATGAAATGGTAATTTTCCTTATTTCCTGTTGTAACAGGATGCTGATATGGTACACAATGCAGGGGTTTCAGAAGTATAAACCAACGGAATATCAGTTAGAGAGAGAAACAGTCTTATTTGATGGGATGGCTGAAGAGGCAGGGTCGTTGAAAAATGTTTTATGGGTTGAAATTTTAATTGACGTCCACTGATTCATTATGAGGACACACTGTTCTCCAGGAAGTGAGAGTAGGAGGAGTCCATTTATTGAGCGACCTCAGCTGGTAGGTCAGCAGCCGTTTTGACCAAACCTCGGGACAATAACCCTTGCATCAAATATTTAAAGAGAGACGAGGAGAGTTTTATGCTGGAAAACAGGAATCCACCTCTCTAGCACATTGCTTCTTGATGTTTAGGTAAAAGGTGAGGGATAGAAACAGTGTACTTCCTCACCTTTACCTTAAAAAAACAATTTACCTCCCTAAATTTACCCATCCGTAGCTCATTTCAATGGCCTCCTTGTCAAATATAGCTCCTCTAATAGCCAGTATCCTGTTAGGCTCTTATTTGGGATAAGCTGTTTATATGTAACTTCATATCCTACTCAGGTATTGCTTTACATAAGAATAATCCAAATTTCACCATGGAAAATAAGATTAGCCAAGCCCAAGCTGAGAATACCAACAGTTAACAGGATAAGGTGTGCAAATACCTCAGGTTCCCAAATAATATGTACATATCCCCGGTATTTCTCATCACTTGAAGAAGGTCTTAGTCTCTGAAGTGTAAGGAGGAATTTGCTGTTCTGTGTCAACCCAGGAACAGAAAACTGGAGTATTTTGAATAATAACAGGGAATTGGTGAGGATGTAAATCCTCTCAATGATAATATGTTAATATCAGGTATGAGGATTGCCTCGCCATAGTTTCCTGGATGTCTCGCTGCTGTATATTACTACACTACACATCCCCAGGGAACTGCAGCGCATTTGCAATTCAAATCTCCAGCTGAGAAAAGCTGTGTTGTTTTAAATGGAAATGATGTATCACAGACTGCATGTGTGTGTGTATGTGTGTGCGTGCGCATGTGTGTGTGTGTGTTTTGAGGCTTTTATCAGTTCAAGTGTCTACTGGAATTATTAGCTTAAGGCCTGTTAGAGCTCATTCTTTTAGTTTGCTGGAGAGGAGATTTGTCAGAGTAATATTGGATTTATAATAAGAGTGTTTTTGTGTACGTGTGTGTGCTTTGAACTCCACTGTGTACGTGCATCTCTGTTTTCTTGTGTGTGTGTGTGTGCGTGTGTGTTCTTGCCTGTATGTATGTATGCGTGTGTTTTTCTGTGTGTATTGCCGCCTGTGCATGTGTACATATGCGTGTTGTTTATTAAACCCTGGAGTGAATGAAATCTTGAGAGTGTGAGCACGGCGCCGGGCTGTTGCAATAACCATGATAAGCTATGATGTATGAGCAGGCGACCCTTTCTGAAATATTGGATCTTGGTGGGCTGAAATAGCTGGGCTAGACCTTTTGTTACATCTGTTTGCTGATTGATTTGTCTCTGCCCAAACAGACATGAGCATTTCACTCCTTTCTGTCACATAAAAGATTGCCCTCCTTTCCTTACCTTTCCTTTATCTGTTTGTTTCTGTTTCTTCTTCTTTCCTTTGATCATTTTTTCCTCCCTTTGTTATTTGTTCCTTTATTTTTTTGGCTTGGTTTTTTCTCTGCTCTTTCTCCCCACTCTGCCTGATGTTGTCCCACTCTCCTCGCTCCTCCTCCAGAGCTGGGCCAGGAGTCCGTGCCGGCGTCCACCCACAACGCCACAGTGGTGGTGTCGGCGGCCGGCATGATGCCCTACCTGCAGGGCCGGGCTGGAGGGGGAGAGCAGACCAGCGCCCATCCCATCTCCACGACTCCCGCTGCCGCCGCCGCCGCCTCCTCCTCCTCTTCCTCGTCCTCCTCGTGCACCTCCTCTGACAGGCAGCCCGCGCCTCCTGGGACCGTGATGAGCTCCCAGCCCCAGGTGCAGAGCTACTCCCTGGGCATAAGTAACTCAGGCCTCGGCCCCCCTCCCCCGAACGCCCCCGGAGGTCTTCCCACGTCAACGGGCCAGCACAACAGCTCTGACGGCTACCCCCCGGCAAGTATGGTGAGTGAAGAGCACACACCTGCACACACACATATAAATACACACCAACAAGCCATACAATTCCCACTCTCCCTCCAGTTCTGCATTTCATTACCTCTCCATGTCTGAGCTGCTCACTATCTGTCTGCAGGTACATCTGTCTCTTTCTGTCTATGAAAAAGATTTATCTGGTGGATCCAGGAAGTGCTACACTTCTCTCTCTCTCTCTCTCTCTTTCCACCCTTCCATCCATCTTCCTCTTTCTCTCTGCGGATGGTTTTCGGTTGCCAGGGGCATCTATTCCTGATTTAGCCCTATCAAGTGTAGCTCTATCAAGCCCTCATCCGTAATACAGACACACACAAACACACACACAATCAAGTGAGCCCAGGAATAAACAGCATCAGTCCCTCGAGGGCTGTTCCTTCTGGAAATACCCACAATGCACCTCCCTCACCCCTACTGCTTTCCCGATACCTGCCCCTGTGTCTGCCTCGCCGTCTCCCTTTGCTCTGTCAGCCCGTCTCGCTGCCTCTTGCCCGCCTGCCTGTCTGCCTGCGTCTCTGTTCAGCCGCCTGCCTGTGCCTCTCTGCACACGCCGCACCCGCCTGCCAGTCTCTCTGGCTATAGGCCGGGTTTACGAAAAGTGCTGCTGCACCACCGTCATCTTCCACCAAAAAGCCAACGGACGGAGATAAGCTTCATGCAAAGATGCTAATGGGAAAGGATTGTAGTCCCAGCGCTGTCTCCTCCAGAGTCTCTTTAATGGAGGGGAAGTGTAATTAACAGAGAGCACAATCCTCCCAGGTCTCCCCTGCCTATTCAGCTCATCAGCAGCACTCCAACATGTTTTTGACAGACATTTTAAACACTTACTGCGCACTAAGAACTGGGCCATATGGACAAAATCAAATATCATGATATCTTTGACCGAATACTTTGATTCCAATATTGTGACAGTGCTGAAGGATGACTGCTGGTGCTTTGATCCATTAGAAACTTTTGGTAAACAACCATTAGTGATGTGGACATGATGACCATCACGAGAAGGCAAATAATAACAGCTAGAACAGCCTAATATTTTCAGGAAATTGCATCCCTTTACTGTAATGCAACCATCAAAAGCAGGAAAATGCCATATCACTGTATTACTATATCCAAAATACCAAACGGTATCTGTTCTCTTATCACAATATCAGTATAGGTATTGATATTGTGCTAGGTGTTTTGTTTTTGATTGAAAAAGCACTGCAAATCATACATAAATCAAGTCCTAAGATTCTCAAAACTGAGAGTTGAGACAGTTCATCGACTTGGGTGAGCATACTTGAAAATATTGGAAATACTCGCTGATTAAATATAAATATCCTCAAATCACGATATCAATATAATATTTATATATTGCCCAGCCCTAGTGTGCACTGTAAGAGAGCTCAAATTCAACATCACAGCAACACAGCTGGCAGAGCGGTCCGCATTCTGGTTCTGCAGCACCCCCCCCCCTCAGTTGCAAGGTGCACAAGCTGCCTCCCTCTCTGTGCCCTCAGTGGTTTGTTGTGCAACTGCTGCTGGACTGTGTGGTAGGTAAGGCTTGGAGCAAGGATAAAAAAAGATCTGTGGAGACGGATGTGAGGTTGGAGGGCAAACTATGACCCAGCGATTTCATTTTCAGGGCTGTAAAACTGTATCTCCAAACCCCTCAAGAATTTGAGGCTGAAGTTCAAAGTGATGTTGTTTCGATGAGTGAGTGATACACATTTCTCTCTCTGTCTGTCTCTCTCTCTCTCTCCAGGCCTGCAGTAGTCAGAGCTCTCTATTGGGCGAGCCTCCTAAAGAAGTTAGACTTCCCTCTAACCCCTACCTGAACCTAGCCAGTGTAATGCCAGGGATGGTTCTGCAAGG
>OMLF01017228.1:7125-17997 GCA_900302615.1 Holocentrus rufus | reverse complement strand
CCGCACCTGCTTCCCTCCCGCTTTCTGCTCCCACTTCAAACGTCACTTTTCCTCCTCCTCTCCTCCTCCTCGCCCGTTCTCCCCCTCGTTAGCTTGATGAATGGCTTCACTGCAGGGAAAGTGCTGATTTTCATCCCTCTGTCTGATTTCTGCTGGCTGTTATTAATTTCAAACACTCAGAGAAAAGCAAGTGAGTCAATAAATAAGGAAATGAACACACTTCATCCTGCCATACAGCAGCTCTCAGAGTCATTCAGGGTGCAGGTCCTCTGTGGGGGCCGGGCCTGTGTTTATACTGATAGAGTTCAGCTCCACTCTCGAATCACAAGACTGCACAGCATGCAGAGCTATTTATTCATGCAAGAATGACAGTGGTCCGGTCCCACTGAATCATACTAAATTAGCACGTTTCTGTAGCATTTCCAGTATCTGGCGATATGAAGTAAGACAAACGGGGCCCTAGAGAGAGATAGGAATGGTACAAAGTAAATAGCTTTTGAAGAGAGCTGCATTGTCCTCTATCATCTTTCATCTTTCACACGAGCACACAATTTAAGCAAAGTATACAGGGACTAACAATGGGACGGGGGAGAGAGGGGATGCAGGGCGAGAGAGGCAACGAGAAGCAGCAGCAGCCTAACAGAGTTATTGCCGTACATTAAAAGATGGTGTCCACACAGTCTGGCTGGGGCTCCGCGTCTAAGTGCACATTACTTACAGTCCAGTCTTAATGCATTGCGCTCAACTGTTAACATCAAACAAAAAATAGCCTCTGAGACGACGGGATAGTCTTTTTTCCCTTTGTTTTCCTCCAGCTTATGTATTTTTTTTTTGCTGTCAGGCAGGCACACTTGCACATCCTATACGTTTTTATCCTCTATTTATTTCACTAATAATGAAATAGGATATTAAACCACCAAATATCACCGTAATGCTTGCACAGACACAGATAAACCCAGATATATCATCATCATATTTACAATGTGTTAAGATAAACACAATCCAATTAATAAATGTCTAAGACTCATCCACAGGCACATTATCATTTGCGGAGTGTGTGTGTGCTGCAGCTCAGCCAGGCTTATGTTTCTCTTGGCTTGGACAGTTATAATATTATTTGGTATCAAATTAATAAACATTCGGCTTCGTTAGGGTCAGCGCTCCGGTGGCTGTATCTCACAGACTTAAAGCAAACAATTCATGGGAAATGTGCTAAATTAAGTCATTTTTTTCCCCCTTATTTGTTAGTGTATTCCTGACACTCGACTTGTAAATCAATGGGTGTGATTATGACCGCATAGGATTCCTATTCCTACTGAATTAGAGTACAGCACCTACAGTAAGAGACAGTGTATGTGACTGAAAGAGAAAGATAACTTGGATGTAGGCGACACGTGAGAGAGCCAGCTGTCTTTTGTCCCGACAGAAAGTCTCGGTGAGAAAGCGAGAGCGCTGGCCTTTGTCCTCTGACCCCATGAACTTTTTGATTTGGAAAATGTCTATCGGCCCACCAGACGTTTACTCTTCACTGTCTGCAGGCGGAAAGGAAATTGGGTGAGAGAAACAGTGATTTCTTTCTTTCTTTATTTACTTATTTAGAATTCAGCACTGTCCTGTCCTGCAGCGCCTCAAGTACTTTTTGAAATGGTTGTGGTTTGACAATTAATGGATTGCTATGAGGTGTGTTGCAACCTCTGTAAACGGAATATATAGCATGTAAAAATAAACACTGATATGGAAAGGGAAAAAAAAGTGAAAACAAAGATACAGTAAAGCAACTATAGATTTTAGCGAGTTCATCAGGCCTGGTGAAAGACATTCCAGAGAAATCAATTGATAGAGCCAGCCACAACATTCTGTAAAACTTAATACAAAACAGATAGCGGTGTAAAATGATCTATGTGGGTTGCTATCTTTTAAGAAATAAATATATAAATAAATAATGGGGTCTAGGTGGAAGACGCAGTGAGAGAGGTAAGAAAGGAGAGGAGGAGAGGGGAGCAGAGGAAGAGAGGAGAGGAGAGGAGAGGAGAGTTTGTATTAGCAGTAACTGCAGGGGTGGTGGAGCCTGTGTGTCTGCTCCATGGCTCTGTGAGCGCAGACATAACTATTGTGTTTACAAGGCTGAGTTGCTCTTACTGTTAAATTATTGGGGTGGGGGCACGTTAAAGGAGGAGGACTGGAGGGACAGGGTGGGGGGGGAGTAAATAGTTGTCCCTCTCTTTCATAGTTCTGGTTAACCAGGCTGAGGAATGCTCTTTGCTTTTTATAATTACAGAGTTTGAGTCGTATCACCCCTCTGAGAGTACATGGCCTCAGAGACCTGAGGGTGAGAGAGAGAAAAAGGGTTTCGCTGCAGACACAATGTACCAGCTCGGCCTTAAGTGAAACAGTATGGAAGCCGAGCGGCGCGGCAAAAACACTTCTGCCACGGCGAGAAGCGGCAGGCGTGCTCCGATCATGCTCGCGTGTCACGGGGGTGACTCTCAGGGGCGCGGCGCAGGCACGCCAGGCCAGCGCGCCGAGCTGTGAACCCCGGTTGGTCGCCTCCTCATCGACCTGCGAGGGCGTGCGACCCCCCTGGGAAAGAATCTTGTGGCAGTTGAAGCGGGGAGAACAAAAAAACAGAAATATCACGAGAGGGCCACGGCGAGAGGTTGGCACGCTTCTTCTGCTTTGTTTTCCTCACACTTGCACGGTCGCTCTTATCAAACGTGCACACCCCCCCCTGTCTCCTCCCTGCAGTGCTCCGAGTGTTTCTCTTTCCTCTGCGACCTGGTCATTAAAGGAGAGCGATGAGTTCACAGCTGATAGTCTGGTTGCGAGGACGGAGAGCAGTGTAGGATGACATTATCGGAAGCGGCTGCGTATAGATACTAAAAAAAAAAAAAAAGACACAAACAGAAAGAGGATACTATGGCACACTTCTCTCAGTATAAACTTCTGTCTACTTGAATTACACTAATGACCCCTGACAGACCATAATAAGATACATGCATCTCTATGGATACCAGCCATGACCAAAGAAATGGCCCTGTGTTTACTTTCCAACTGGGCTCTCTCCAGTATGAGGCTCTAGTTAGTAAAACGCTAAAACATCACTAATTTATTTGTGTGCCCATAGATCAATGGGCTGGGTTTTTAAAAAAAATAAATAAATAAATAAAAATAAACATAAAAGATACAAGCATAACAAGCAAATGCATTCCCAATATACAACCCAATATGCCACAACTGCCATTAGCGAGAGGGATGTGAAAGGATGGTGATGGAGAGGGACAAAGCTTTTCCTCCGTTCCTGCGGCTGAAGTGGAATAGTTGTGGTGATGGGTAGTGACAGCTAAGGGAGCGAGGGAGCAAGAGAGGAGTATCACTCCAAAATCCCCAGGAAACGGAGAGGAGGGGAGAGTAATTTGGGCTAAACTGCCTGCTGTAAGCTTCTTTCAGGCCGTCTGATTCTGTTGTTTTTCTTTTTTCTTTTTTTTTTTTGAACATACCGTAGGCCTATACATGTGCAATCACAAGCATTTGTTCTCTCTCACGCTCTTGGAAATACTGACAGTGAGTGTGACTACAACTGTAAACACATATAGATAAACACACACACACAATTTGGATATTTACTGTATGAATTCTTTTATTAAGACTTTAGTCACTAGTACATTATCATAATGATTCAGCCAATACATTGTTAATACTTTTTGACTGGATTTCTGTTAGAATGAGGCATATGTCAAACATCCTGGGATTAGATCAGCGCAGGACTAGCATACACACACAAACACACACACACACTCATTTCCCTCTCTGTCTCTGGATAGTATCCCTAATAGACCTCTCTCCCAGTGGCACTCTGCTGCTGCAACATTCACCCTACTATAGCTTTAATGAGATGCCTGTGTGTTTCGGTGAGTGTTTGTGTGTGCATGTGTGAGTGGCACAAGTATATCTAAGTGTGTGCTGGTAAGAGCATGGTGGCGTGCATCTGTGGAAGGGGAGAAAAAAAAAAAAAAACAGAAAGAAAGATGTTAGCGATCCTTGTGGCCCTGTTTATCTCCACCCCTGTGTTGGAGTAGAGGGAGGTCAGAGGCAGGGCTGCCTGTATCCATCTCCATTCCCACGGATGCTGTCTCACAGGCGCAGTGGTCACAGGAGGATGAAAAGACTATGGATTTTCCTCCTCCTCCCTGCACTCACCAGAGCGGGCAGATTAGACAGGAGATGAACAGAGCCTGGCCCATTCAAAGCAGCGCTAAGCCCAACACTGTAGAACCGTCTGACCTGAGCGCTCTGGTTCATGGAGCAGCGCGCACACACACAAACACACACACACACACACACACACAGCCACACACAACCACACGGACAAAGACAAGATTTCTTGCTTCATTTACTGGTTCAAACCATGGTCACATAGTGCCTGGGTGTTAAACATTGACCCTATGAGCTTTGTATTTTAACTTGCTCATTGCACACACAATTACACACAAATAAAGCACAAACACACATAGAATAGCATAGAATAGAATAGAACAAAACAGAACAGAACAGAACAGAATAGAATAGAATAGAAAAAACCTTATTGTTTATGAGTGGAAATTTGTCTTTGGCACAAAGTGGCATTTACACATAATATGCTCTGAAAACACAGGGGTAATAAGTTCAAACAAAGTTCAAAATTCAAATCAATCAAATAAAATTAACACATGAGGAATCCAGCCATCGGATGAAATATAATAAAAACATGAAAACATTAAAAATGAAAAATGAAAGCACTGACCGATATATGCACATGCACTCACATCTCTAGTTTACTCAGATGGAGGCTGACAGTTGCGTGTGCGTAAAGATAAATTTATGGGAAATGTGTGCGTGTGTGTGTGTGTGTGTGTGGGTTGGGTGTTATGGGCGGGACAGAGGAATTGAGGTAGGCAAAGAGGAGCAAGAAGAGAAAATTCAAAGCTCTGTTGCCCTCACAGGCAATTCGAATAATTTACATTAAATATGAGAGAGGCCGTAGCCATCTCCTTGGAATCCAGATGAATCCCCAACCACACCCCCCTCCCACACACACACACACACACTCCTCCTCTTCATCATCTTCCTCCTCGGCTTCCTCCATCAGAATGCATGAGAGGCCCTCATGACTGAAAACTGACACACCACACACCAATGCATACTGCCTGCCGCCATATGGCTGCTTCCTTTCCACTCCATTCCTTTAGCTTGCACACACACACACACTCAAATGCATGCACAGGCTGGTCCAAGGAGAGTTTCCGATAGGGCAACGAAACCAAAGTGACCACGATCTCAATTGTGAACTATAGTCATGCCTTTGTTTGTGTTGGTTGACATCTATGATGTTCCTGCAGCTTGTCCAAGGTATTTTCCTGCTTTCCCACCCACAACCATGAATACAAATAAGCAAGTATGGAAAATGGATGGATGGATGGTCATTGACATTACATGACTATGGACAGTTGAAAAAAAAAATGACTTTCAAAAAATGGGGTGCCATGGCTCAGGTGGCAGTGCTGTCAACTACCAATCAGAAGGCTCGTGGTTCGATCCCCGGCTCCTCCAGATAGCGCGTCAAAGTGCCCTTGAGCAAGACACTGAACTCCTAACTGCTCCTGATGAGCTGGTCAGCACCTTGCATGGCAGCCTGTGCTGTCAGTGTATGAATGTGTGTGTGTGAATGGATCAACATGCGCTGTAAAGTGCTTTGAGTGGTCAGCAGGCTAGAAAAGCACAGTCCATTTACTTGTCAACACGGCCATTTATTACCCTTACATATATTTTGGAACATGTTAAAATTCTGTAATTTTAATGAGCAAGTGATGCAGTTAGCTTTATCCAGCTTTATATGATATGGAAGGCAGATGGGACATGCTGCATAAAGAAACGCAAATACAAGGAACGCCATTGGCTGAAGTATTTCAAGATGCTATGACATAGGCAAAAGTGCCTCTTCAATGGATGTAAATGGTATCGCTGACAGGTATTTTTTGCCCCCTCGGCCTTCCATTTACGACCAGTGACTTAGACTTTCCGCTACTGTACATAAAGCAAGTTGTGCCGGGAAACTTGACAGTTATGGGTGAGAGAGTGTCATACTGTGTGTGTGTGTGTCTGTTAGCCGTTGTTGGTTACAGGATGTTGGGCAAAGTGTGAACCAGAGGTGTGCTGCTGTTTTTCACACGTGGCTCCAAACTACCATCGTCAGCGTGTGTGTGTCTGAGAAACTGAGATGGATAGACAATATAGGAGATGGAATCTGGTGGGGTTTTTGTATATAACAGTGCCGGATGTGGTCTAATGATGGCTGAATGAAGCACAACAGGGAGAAACACAAGGAATAACAAATCCCGCTCCAAATATGTCAACCAGGGTGGAAAACTTGGGAAAGTTATTTGTTTACCTGCGTCTGCACGTGGGAGGTTTTAGTGGGCATGCCCACAGAGAGGTGGCACAGTGGCAGCGTGTCTGCGTCATTAGGGAAGTTGCTGCGCGTCACGGACAAACAGAGGGCAACGCTTCCATGCATAGGAAGTGCATGCAGTGACATAAGCAGGGCGCAGCGCCCTTACCTTGCATGGTCCTCTCACAATGCCTACATATAGGGGGGGGGGTCAAGGGCATACATACACATACACACACAAATATTTATAGTCATGATAAGCAAAATGTGCAGGAACAACTACGTCATCATTAACTTTTCCCCATTTTCAGGTAATTTTTCCCAGGAACATTTCCCTGCCTTGTGAGATGGCATGCATATTTATTTTAAAATGCACGCAACATTTTTTTTTTTTTTCTTCTCAATTCTGCGAGTACATAGTACGTAGTGTCCGTCTGACTCCACACACTTGGCAGCGTTCTGCAGACACACTGTGTGAGTGCTGTAAATAGCCGGTGTGTGTCGTGCGTCTCTGCTGTGTTTGGACCTATTTTAGAGCTGACACAGGAAACAGGGCCATTCTGACAGCCACCCTGCCAGCCGGTACTGCACACAGCAGCCCCGGAACCTTCTGTCACACACCCACATGCACACACACACACACACACACACACACACACACACACACATTCTTTGATTTGTTTTTAAGTTAACACATTCTCTGTCATCCCACTATTCCCTCACAATGTTCTTGCGGGCTTGCTGTGCACTGCATAATCCCTCACTGGAAAGACCTTTAAAAAAAGCCCCCCGCTGTGTCACATGGGGGTCCTCGTCCCACGCACCCCACCTTGCCTTTAGTTCTGCACATTTAAAACCTTGTGAGAGTGGGGTGATTCCTGTTTTTCTGAGCCGACTACACTTCGAATTTGGCTGCTTTGCCAGGTGAGCTATCCCTGCATAATAAGCAAAATTATAACTCAAAGTGAGCTCACGACACAGGTTTCTGCTTTCAGCTGCGTGAGACAGCTGGAAATATGGTTTCATACATGCAGTTAATTCAGAGTTAATTCATGTGTTATTTTTTTTTTGCATTTGTTCAAGTTCTTTGTCACTGTGCAGAAAGAGGCAACATGGCATTTTTTCTAATACCCTTTGTCAATCAAGGCAATGTAATTTAACCAAGCAGCATTTTTGCAAGTGACTTTAAATTTTGCTCAATATTTGTAAGGACTCGCAGATACGGGAGCCCAAATTCAGTGGGTTTAAACCTAAATGAAGCCATGTCCCAGTGATGTGACAATACGAGCTCGTTTGGAGAGCGTTAGCATACAGACGTGAATGCCTCTTCAAAGGCTGCAGCAGAGTCCCAATTGCCAGCCTCTCATATTTGGGGTGGGAGATAAATTCTGCAGGCTGCTCCTGCCTTCCTATGTAATTACGTGCATGGTGATGTGCTTTTACAGCCTGCCTAACAGTCGGAAATTATCTCCCGGAAATGAAGTCCAATTAATTGTGGCACTTTGCAGGCATACTTGTGTGCAAAAACACTGTAATGACACTTAACGGGAAATTGGCTCCTGTTGAAATATTTAATAAATAAGTTGCGAGGTGAAACAACCTTGTACATCACTGGCAAAAGTAGTTTGTTTTCTTTTACACACACACACACACATGCACACATACAGCTCCCTTTAATTTCAAGTAGCGGTTGAGACTGAGAGGGAGAAAAATGGAAACGGTAAAATTAGTTTGACAAGAAAAAATAAAATAAATAAAGAAGGGGAAAATTAGAATGAATTAAGCATAAGCGCAAACCATCAATGTGACTGAAAATGGTGAAGTTTATAAAAGGAAACAGAAGCCTTTTAGGGTCAGTGACATACTATGTCACGCCACAGTAGCTCCCTATTGTAGGACACACTCTGATGAGTCAGCACTCTCACAGAATAGCACCTTTTGTTTTTGTCCCCGGGAGTCTGGGTGATCTGCCCAGACCTACTGTCCACACACAGCCCATTCATGAATTTGATTAATCATAAAATAACTTAAAATAATTATTTCATATTCTTGTTCATTTTCTGAGTAGTCTGAGAATATAGGGAATTTTAAGTTATTAATAAATTTGAGCTTACTCAGCTTATAGGTTCCTCAATCCATTAGTTCTATCAGTAAACTTAACTTCAGAGTAAACAGTTACTTTTATTATTAAAAATAATAATAACAGTAATAAAATAAAAATAAAATTAAAGGGTCAAATAAAAGGGAAAAAAAACAAAGAAAACATAATTTAGAGAAGAACAAAATTTTACATACATTCAGATTTGATTCTGATTACAGGCCCACTTCATTATTTCACAAAGCACAAAAGTTTTGAAGTTGTGACATTTCCACACTTGGATTTGGGATTGTTCACCTCGGTGTAGGTAGGCTGGGCAAACTTGATGCCAGGTGTGATTCATAGTGGGAGTGACTGTAAACAATAGTCCTGTGTCAAGTAAATTTCATATTTTGTTCGAATGGATTTTCATATCAGTAATGCTACAATTCTTTAAGTAACATGCAAAGGCTATTAATTCAAGTTTTAATACCAGTAGGATGTATGTCTCAGTACAATAACACCAGCCAGAGTGCAGGCCAGAAGCCATTCTCTTAATGGAGGTAATTTCTGACACAAGTTACTGAATGAAAAACACACTTTAAAAACAATTACCCTTGAACATGACATTCTGCAAGACTGGTTCTTTCTAAATGTATTCTGCCTTCATGAGTACGTGTGTGTGCTGCCACATGTATATGTATTTCTTTATGTTTGTAACCCTCACATCCACTTGCTCATTACTTGGGTCATTCGGCTCTGCTTGGCTACACATAACAGCTAGCTGGTCAGTGCATATAGATGTGTGTGTGTGTGTGTGTGTGTGTGTGTGTGTGTGAGTGAGTCTTGGTGCGTTAGAGCCCACTGTAGAGCCATTCCACTCGGCAGTATGGCGCGTAAATGGCAGTGGAGTGGCGTGAGTGTCAGCCGGAACGTGTGCTTGGCAGGCAGTGGCTATGCTATTAGCAAGCGCTAACAGTTTTATTATTAGAAAATAAACGGTGCGCTGCAAAACTCTGAATGTTATTAGCACCTCACCATCTGGGTCTGACAGCTGTGTTCAGCCACCACCATGGCTGGACTGCTAACGGCTATGTCTGAAATCTCTACTCTTTCTTTTCACTACTTCCTGTATTTGGTACATTCTCTCTCTTTCTCTGTCTCAGACTCTGTTTCTCTCTCTCTCTCTCTCTCTCTCTCTCTCTCTCTCTCTCTTCCTCTCGCTGTCTCTCTGTATGGACATCAAGATGAGTGTGTATAATAAGCAACACAGTCCAACACAAACATGCATTCATTTCGTGGCCTCCGACAGAAAGAGGGAGAGACAGAAAAAAAAGAAAAAAAAATCACACAAGCAGCAAACACTCACTTAAAGTGTCCCATCATTCCTTGTTTTTCCAGGCGGTCTGTGCAATGAGAGTTTTGTCTTGTATGAATGTGTTTCATTTGTGATGCGCGCAGCTCTAATTCTGCTGTTAGAAAGAGAGAGAGGGAGAGAAAAAAAAAAAAAAATAAGAAGAAGCCCAGAAGCAAAACCACAAAAAGGAATCTGGTGTTTCCCACTGCAGCCTCCATCTGCTCATACGGAGCCTCAGTCCTTTACTAGTGTACAACTCTCTGTAAAACGCATTTTACACACGCAACAAACAAACATAACACGGCATTTCTCATTGATGGGAAAAATAAGTCCTTGGAATTCTTAAGAAAACAGCGACAACAAAGCATCTTGTTTGCGTTTGTGTGCATGCACAGGCATTTTATTTCGGTTAATTTTTGCAGTTCGCTCCTCTTGCAGTGCAGCATGTGAGTGCGCGGCTGCACGAACGCCTTTTTTCATCTCTCTCCCTGCATGTATGTTTTCTTTACCAGATCACACAGCTTTGCAGGGCTTTATTTAAACAGATAACCTGCTACCACAGGCCCCCAGCATCTCCCCAAACCTCTTAGCTCCTCTTCTTGCCTCCCAGTCCTTCGCAGCTCCCCCCAGTGAAAGGAGAAACCTCCAGAAATTAGCGTGCTTATTGCCGACGCTGCAGAAAAAGCCTCCCCTGCAGTGCTTCTCTTTCTCTCGCACAGAAAAGACTTTTTCCCCCCGCTAAAACAGGCCAGCTCGTTTCGAGGGGGTGCGTCTCCCGTTCTCGACTTAATCTACATGCATACTTACCTTTCTTTTATTTAGGGACGTCACAGCCAGGCAGCGTGAAGGACTCCGGATGGCATAGGAATCCATTTCACATATAGATGCACAGGGCTAACGCACAGGAATAGGATGTAGAGCAGCAAAATAAGTGTGTTTTCAATTTCACTGACCCTCTTTTGTATTTTGCTATTGTTATCCTCTGTCTAATTCTATTTATTTGACTGTTTCTTC